>WTXF01000089.1:0-132728 GCA_022496215.1 Russula brevipes | reverse complement strand
GATTTGTCATTACGTTTGTCAATGTTTGTCAATCCCCCCAGTTCCTTTATATGATAGAGGATGATATCTCCTAAGTTACATCCCTGGTACATGCAGGGCTGCGCCTTGACGCCAGTACTAGTCTCAAGTGATATGTAAATCCGAGACTCCTTCTGCTTCTTCTTCTCACAGAGCGTCTTTCCTGACCAGTCTGATATGATTTATGTTAGAGGAAAAAGGAAGTGCGATGACAATCCAATCTCCGCACGATGCAGGCGGAAATCGTTGGGTATTTCAGCCGCAGCTGGGATCACATCACCCGAAGTGTCGTTGTGGCTGATACAGCTAATCTTTCAGGCGAAATCGAAAACTCGATGGACAGGCCAGACAAAAAAAGAGTCTAGCTGTCTAGGCAAAAGACCTCTCGTGCGGTGATGGTTGTATATAGATGCATGGCACGACCATACAATAAGCTCCAGAGTATCATGCCGTCAGTGTTGCCATTCGGCTGTTTACCAAGTCCATATGACTACAGTAGTTCCTTGGCTTTGGTCAGCACCACCAGTAACAAGATGGATTCAAGATCCATCTTCGGGATGTCGCTCGAGTGTTGGCCTACTGTTCAAGTTTCAAGTCCCCCAGGGGAAAGACCAAAAGGGAGCGAGGAAGTCAGGTTAGCAGACAACACCAGCTCCGAAATGTCTGTGTACTAGTACACCAGCATGAAATCAAAGGATGTACATAAGTGAACTTACCTGGTTCCGATACCTACAGTACCTTCTACTTACAAGAATTAGAATCAGTATGCGTTGCCGTCGTCTCATCATGTCAGTTGTGGACGTTAACGATGGTGAAGGGATCGTACAATCCCTGTAGGGTTTAGATGCACGTAACGTTGGAGAATAGCAATACGCTAGCTCGATTGTGTCATCGGACTTGAGCTCTACTGTGTCCAAATATTTTGGGGTCGATTGTGCACGATCGTGGAGCACAAAGGCTTATTTACAATTTTTCTGGTTGGAACCGATGGAACCGATCCATACACAGAGAGAAAGGTACCAACAGGGTATCATCCACGTGAGTGTGTCACGCATTCCGGGGGTAGCAGAGTACGTAGAAGGTTGCGCAGCTTATCGAACTTTCACCCGATGGGCGACAAAATTGACGCAACGTACGCGGGCCCACTACCGTCCCTGGGAGACGCTGAAGGAGCACTGCCGGCAATTGGGCCAGGGGTAGTCGGCCAAATGCAACAAGGGGCTGTCGGAGTTGCGGGTGTGCACCAGGCGCAACGACCTCAAGGAGAAGGATACTGGTCCGCTGTCATACAATCATACAACTATCATACACCACCTACTGCAGCACCCGGCTCCTTCGTGCCCGGTTCCCTAATTTCACGTCATATCGACGTCGAAGGCGCTATTTGGGATGAGAAAAGCTGACTGGGTGCGAGCCCGTCGGCAGAAGCCGCGAAATGAAGACGTGCAGAAAAAAAGGGTTGTGGCGTTGGTGACGGGTAAATATCGATGTTTTGATCGCCGATATGTAAGGCGGCTATAGATATGTGGGGATCGATCACCATTACAGGGTGTGGATTGCCGACTAAGGTGATTCGATGATGAAAAAGGCATGCCGGCCAGGGAAACCAGTTAGAAGACATGGGCGACATATTAGATTCCGAATAAGGTACTGTGAAACTGATCAAAATCGTACGACACGACGGGAGAGGGGAGTAGACACCAATTATCAACAACGAAGGATGGGACATTGCAGTCTGACCATACAGAAGTGTGTACGGTTCAAAAGGGTATAGAGGAAACGAGGCTGCACCATAAAACACACCCGAAGTGTTGAAATAGGGTGAGTTCACTGGCACTAAGAGCCCGCAAAAGAGAGTCGCCGAGGTATTCCACATCTTCATGTCAAGAAGCATCAGCGAAAGCTCCGCAGTTATTACCCACCTTGGACGAAAGTGCTTAGTTTGTTTGACGTATCTCCATCGACCGCTGTATAGTAATGGACAACACGAATCAAATCTGACTCACTTGCACAGGCTCGGCATGAACACGGCCTAGGGTTGGAGCTCAGACATTGCCAGCCCAGTACGAAAGGATACGCCAGTGGTGCTGAAGCCAAGACAGGAGAGTGTATGCGGACACTTATGCAGACCGTCAGGGAAAATATCGTCTGGTGTGCGTTGAAATGTTGAGCGGAGCGTAGTTGAAAGTCCGGACCCTAAGGGGTGTTCGGGGCCTGGCTTCAACCTCGGCGCTGCCAGCACTTTTCGCGCACCTGCACATGTCTATCATTAGGCCAACATGGATGTGCTGCACTCTTCTTCAGAAAGGCGGGTCAGGTACCGCAGCCTGTAAACATGAGCGCCCGGTCGAGCACAACTACGGGCCGGTCCAGTTGTCCCTCGAGGAGGTAACGTATACAGGTGATGTCTCGCGCACGTAGGATGGAGCTGACGGTATAGGGTATGGTCCACGATCGTGTAAAACGTAGGGCCGTACTTTGAAAGTTTGACTGGAGAACTTGAAAACGCAATGTACGTCGGCCATGAATCTCGAGCCTCTTCTTTGCTTGCATACATATCATGCCACCATTGGTCGGATCCTTTTCATATATAGAGAGCCTTCTCAAGTATACTAAAAAAGAGCTGAGAGAAAAGAAAAGGTACTGAAAAGGTGCTGCCCCTGGGCTATTTGTCGATATTTGTCATCCGTATCGTCGCTCACGCAATTTCTTGGTCACCTGGCAATCATTGTTTTCCGCGCCATCCGCCTTGCCATCCGCGCGCTCGCAACCATTTGCTGTGGTGCCACTGAAGCTCACGTGGTTGTGAATGGTTGGCGCGCAAATCGACAGTACTTCCGCTGTTGGGTGGACATGAAACAAAAGAAAATCACTGAAAGACATGAAGACAAGCAAAAATGGGTCTAGATATGTCTCCCCCCATTTGCTTCCCTCATCTATGACCCCGGTTGGTGGATAGGTCAGGCGCAGTGCGCCAATGCGGCGATTTGTGTCGTAGAACCACTCTATTTCACGAATCGCTGCATTGGTGCACTGCGCCTGGACCAATCCACCAACCGTGATTGAGTCGCTAACATTGTGGATCTTTTTCTATGAGCCAGCGGCCAATTTGATACTTCCCGGACAGTCCATTTCACTATGCTTGTGATTGAAAACCACCTGGAAAACAATTTGAACAGCTCGTCCAAACCGCAACGTTGCGTTTTGAAGAGATTAAAAAAAAATGCACCTTTCACTGCTGCTTGGGCTGTCTCCTCTCATCGATGATGTTATCTCGAAAGTCCATCCTCGTTTTCGTGCTGATAGTTTCGCCCACTGCCTCTCCTGCGGGTACCAGTGATATAAATGCCGGATACGGGTTCGTATGCTTCATGCAACAAGTTTTTGTCTTCACCAACTCACTGAAACAGGCCGTTACTACCGAACCCCTTTCGCGGTTCTCCTAAATCTATAGGAATTTTCGACTCGAGCTATGCGGTCACTATCTTCTTCCTACCTTCTGTCATCTATGAATCCACTGACCTCTGCCACAGGAGAGGGAAACGCGTTCGGTGTCGCTCAAATATGCGCAAGCGGGAAACTATTTGTCCGGGATCGGACTTAATTTCGATGCCATCCGAGTCATCGAGCTGGCTGATCACTATTACTCTAAGTTTGGTGTCTCTGGATCCTCTGCTGAGCCCTCTACCCCTCTCCGCCGCCGCCGCCGTCATCGTCGAACATGGACACGGAGCTTCCCACGGGCGGACGTGGACCCGGAACGGGCATTGTCGGAAATGATGCACATGGTGACCCATCGGGTACAAATGCAGACATTCAAGTTGAGACGACATCATCCGACCCTGCCAGTTCTAATTTTTCATCCGCTTCCTCCTTTGAGGCCGGGACTGGGCAGTTACCGTTGCGGGACGAGGTCTCCGGTGCCCTTGACGTACTCTATTATGGCCCCGTTCACGTCGGAACTCCACCTCAAGCGTTCACCGTCGACGTTGATACCGGCTCGGCAGATCTCTGGATGCCGGCAAATTGTGGGAAGTGCCGTGGTCGCCAGTTTGGAAGGGTCTCATAGTTCGACCTATCGCCCGACCAACCAGGATTTCTCCATTACAAACGTAGGTCATTTTTACCCCACATGTGCGATGTGTTTGCTAACGGGTCTTTTAACTTCATATTCCTGCCCTTCCCCCCTCCTCTTTTCTTTGTATACCCTGACCACTTGAACGACCGCAGGGAACTGGCAGAGTCTCAGGCAAAGTAGCGAAGGATGCCGTATCCATGCTGGGCTGACCACCGCAAGTCAAGCTTTTGGATCCGTGAGCAACAAGTCAGACGAGTTTGTCAAGCAACCGAACGACGGCTCATCGGCATGGCGTTCGGGACCATCGCACAGTCCCGCCAACCGACGTTCTTCGAAAACCTGATCAAGCAGCGCGAGGTAGCCGCCCCGCTCTTTTCCGTACACCTCACGCGCCACGTAGAGAGGGGCTCTTCCGTGCGTTGTTTTTCTCCCCCCGCGGCCCTGTTGTCGTCCGGTAGAACTTGGTCAGTTTTCGAGCGGTCGGTTTGTAACAGGTGTGCCTCGGCTGCATCGACTACAACTGGGCTACGGGCCCCGTGACGTGGCTGCCCGTGGTGTCAAAAGTACGCGACGTCCTTTTCGCGTTTCACGTCTCGCGGGGCGGCGTCGAGATGCGAAATGCGAGCCCGTCTGACGCCCCCTTCTGCCACTAGACATACTGGGCCGTCAACATGGATGGCCTGTGGGCAAACGGCGTCAGGGCACCCGCAAAGCTGACCGCAGTACGTCGGAGCCCGGCTCCACACACACACATACCCTTTTTTTTTTCTTCCCCCATGCGTATGTGGGGCTCCACTGATGCATGCCCTTCTATACTTTTTTTTTTTTTTCGCAGGCAATAGACACAGGCACATCGTTGATCTACGTTCCTCCCGCGCTCGCGTCCGCATTTTACGGCCTCATACCCGGCTCCAAACGTGCGAGGCAGTACGGTTCTGGTCAGTCGCCTCGCCTAGTAGCTATAGCGAAGGCCGGACAGTCGCTCACAAGAGATCTCCCCCTCCCTCCCTTCTATTTTTTTTTATTGCAGGGTTTTGGACTGTGCCATGTTTCTCTGTCAAGCAGATCGAACTCTCTTTTAACGGACATCGCTTCGCAATACACCCCAGAGATTTTTACCTAGGCCGTGTGAGTGCGAGCTCCACGGACTGCGTCGCAGGCATCCTTTCTATAGCCAACGGCTTGCCTTCGAACCTCGCCATCATTGGCGATGAGTTTCTCAAATCTTGTGAGTGACTCGAGCGGTCTGATCGACTTTGGGATCTGTATTTCCCCATTTAATGCTGCCTGGATCCCAGGGTACTCCACATATGACTACGGGAACGGAGCGAGGGTAGGCTTCTGGCCAGATATAAACAATGAGTGAATGCGGGGAAATCTATCCCCTGGAGTTAGTTAACCCTGTGGTGCTTTTCTACGCTATCGCATCAAATCTTAAGTTGTGGCCATGCTTCGCGATTTCCAAACCTAGGACAAAGGAAAAATACGGCTCATGAAAAATTGAATTGCATTCGCCAACGTAATTGATCTCCACACGAGCTTAATTTTGTTCTATGTGCCCCTCCTCCCAGTGCGAGCTAGAGCTAGTGGGTCTTGGGCCTTGCGCCCAGTTTCTGCCCTCCAAACACACGGCGCCGCTGCTTGATCATATGCGTATACATCGGATACAAACCTTGAAGTAACAGCTTCCCGTGAGCATCGGAGAATGAAAGCACACAAATAGACCAAAGACCCAAAAAAGGCAAAATAAAATAGGAAAAGAGATAAATTGCTACTCACCAGGCCACCATGCGATGAAGAGCACACCGCGCAGGAGCGCGTAGGTGTCCCACTGCGCGATCGGCAGAGCGGAGAACCATGAGCCCCCGCTCATGACGGACAAGGGGAGCGTAGCGAGGTTGACGAGTGCCTCGGAACCCGCGCCGGTCGGGTACAGCACGAAGAACGTCGAGTAGCGCGCCCAGACGAGCGGCGCGGGCTCCCACCCGACGAGCGACGCAGCATAGAACGAATAGCGTATGACCTCGGTTAGCGCCCACGATAGCACCATGCTAGCGTAGAACGGACTACGCTGAGCCTATTTTTTCCATAAAAATCCGATTTTCTTCAGTTTTATTTTTTTTGGGAGTTGGGAGAGAGAGAAACGCACGGATGGGAAACCCGCAGCGATGCCCCAGACGGAGAAGAGCCGGCTGGCAACTTGCACGGCGGTCGTCGAGAGCGGGCTGCGCACGAGCCCAAGGAGGACGTGCAGGACCTCGAGCGCCGCGGCGCTCTGCACGCGCGCGGTCGTCCCGCCCACGGCTGCGTGCGCCGTGCACGCACGCCTGTACAGCGGGGCGAGGGACGCGGGGACGAACGGGGGCACCCAGACGGGGGGGCCGGCCCTGAGGGACGCGAGGAGCGAGGCAGAGGGGGGCGCCGCTGCGAGGAAGAGGTGCGCGAGGGTGCGGTAGAGCACGAGCGACCAGCCAGCGGCGGAGAGCACGTTGTACGCGAGGAGGTACGCGGTGGTTAGTGCGCCAGCTGTCGCGCTGCCGCCACCGCGCGCTGGGGATCGTGTCAGAGGCACGTCAGTGGCTGTGACGGACGTGGGAGCGTTGCGGGCGACGCCCCCTTACCTTTTTTCTGCTGGCTGTGGTGCTGGACGGGCGCCGACGCCTGTGGTGGAGAGGACATGCGTGGCTTGTGCGTGGCTTGTTTTTCCGAGTTGGTTCCGCGCGGAGGAAATGAGAGTGGACGAGGATGACTAATGGATGGCAATGACGTAAGCTACAGGTGCCGAGTGCCCGGATTTGGGAGTGCCGTGCTGCGGTTGTGGGACGGCGGCCGATTAGGGGCCGAGAACATGTTAACTAAACTATTTGGTCGGCGTCTGGCAAGCTGCCAACCAGCCGACAACGTTTCTCCGAGTTCGCCGGGTCGTGGCCGAATGACGGTGGGGGATGGGATGAAACACAAATCGTCGTGAATTAAACAGTGGAGAGAAGAGGAGGACGTAGAAGAGAAACAAGACATGGCTATACGAGGGCGAAAAATTACGTGCGCATAATAGGTAAGCTATCCCAGAGGGTGGTCGGGGAAGACGAACGCGGCACAAACCCCCACCACAGACTGAACACCAACGAACCGAACAACATGAACAAAAACAATGGAATGGTAATGCATGCTTGCGTGCGCGCATGGCATGCGTCATACAAATCATCGGCCGGAAGCAGATCGCCTGTCTTGACCTGGCCGCCTCCACTACACTCCCCATCCAACTTCTCCAAGTTACACTTTCCCCCTTTTACTCTTTCGGCTCCTCGGCACCCTTCGTCCCCTCGGCGACCCGAGAGTTGCTCTCATCATTGCCGCCTGGCGGCTGGACAGTTGAGCCTCCTGAACTCAGCATCTGGGTCTGACTGAGGGCTGCCCGTAAAGCCGCGTTCTCAATTCGCAACTGGTCAACGAGCGCGCGACACTCCTCCCACCGTCGGTTGGCCTCATCGGCCGAGGCCAGTGCGGCGTCGAGTAGCTGCGAGCGAGACTCTAGCGCCTTGACATGCCTATAGGGAGGGGGTTGAAACCTTACGTCAGACACACGAAAAAAAGGGAACGAGTGATAAGACGCACTGGTCCCTACGTTCACGGAACGCGCGTTGTGCCTTGCGATTCTGCTCGGCACGTTTACTCTGGCTGAGTGTGCGGGATGCTCCCGCTGACGCTGTATTTGAAGCGCCATTGGAGGGCTGAGGTTGAGGGCGCTGGTCTTGGGAAGGCTCAGTAGGAGGCGGGGGGCCCAGGGAATGTGGTGGGGGAAGGCCGGCCGGAGGATAATCGCCGGGGGGTACTGATAGCTGGGGGGATGAAGGATATGGCCGGATAGGTGGGGCGGAGGGACTAGGGTGTGTGCAGGCGGTAAGGTGTGTTGCATGGCGGCTGGAGGAGGGGGGGGAACGGGCTGGAGAGATTCTGCGCTTGGGGGAGTCTTGCGCTTTCGCGAGCGGGACTGGGATTGGGTAACCGATGGCGGGTCTTGACGGAGACGCATGGTTTGTATTGTACCCGGTTGAGATTGTTGTGCTTGTTGTTGTTGTTGCTGCTGTGGCTGTTGCTGTTGCTGCTGCTGTTGTTGCTGCTGCTGGGATGCGGACTGATCGGGGGGAGGAGCGTTTGGCGGAGGCTGAGCATTTGGCGTATTGGGAGATGATTGCGGATGGTAAGACGATTGAACTAACATCAGGTCGGTGGAAGGAAATTTGGTGAGCAACGGAGGGTATTAGTAAGATATTGCGTCCCGCCGGATATAACCGGTACTCACGGTGTCTGCTGCCTTCTTTGCGTTGCATTTTGCGCACGCTGCGTCCGTTGACGACCTGGCAGGAACCGACCTCAAGCTGGCTGTGCTGGACCCGCAGAGGCCCTTCGGGATGCTGAACGGCTTCTGCGGGGGGGCGAGGGGCAGCTGCTTATGTACGTCGAGTCCCTATCCCCGTCATGTCGGCTGACTAACATCACGATCCATGAAAGGATGTCCCCGGTTCCTTCGGCGCGCCCATGATTGGCACCTGCTTACAAAAGCCGGCTGATGGAGAAGAAAATAATTGGAGAAATAAAGCGTGGGAAGGGCGTACGTAATGGGCCGCGCAAAGGCCGCCGCCGCGTGGTTGTCT
This sequence comes from Russula brevipes, assembly GCA_022496215.1. Taxonomy (NCBI): domain Eukaryota; kingdom Fungi; phylum Basidiomycota; class Agaricomycetes; order Russulales; family Russulaceae; genus Russula; species Russula brevipes. Next base: position 123,977 of record WTXF01000089.1, on the reverse strand, counting down.
CGACCCGCGAGACTCGACAGCGTCGTCGTCGTCGTTGTTGTTGCCTGCCTGCGGTCAGCCTCGAGTGCGGAGACTCTGCTTCTCTGTCCTTCCTTCCCTCTCCTTCCATCTCCCTGTTTTTCCCGACGACCGAGCCCATATGGCTACTCAACCCGAGTCCTCTTCTTCTCAGGCAGTCTCACAGCCACAATCGTCGTCTCCAAAACATCCTTCAAAGCGTTCCCTCTTCGCCCGATCTTCCCCCAAACCTTGGTCAAAAAGTAAGGAAATCAAGTCAACCCCTCCTCCAGACACAAAGTCAGCTAGTCCGTCCCCGTCGTCACAACCCGACAATCCTCCGAACGCCCCCCCCGCTCCCGGCGCCCCTGTTGCCCCCACTCCCTCGTCCTCCCCTTCGAGCTCTTACCTCAATGGCCCCACCAAATCTGACCCTGCCACGTCCAATCTCACCGCGAGCACACAGCAAGGCCCTCCCGTCACTGGCCCACAACCTCCAGCCGACCAGGCCTCCTCCGCTCAACCTGCGACGACGTCCTCGACCACCGTGGCATCACTCCCGGGCAGCTCGGCGCCCTCGGCTCCTCCTACTTCTTCTGAACCCACTGACGATCCCGATCGGGAAAAGGAAAAAGACAAAGGCTCCCTCTCAACGACTCTCACGGGCACCCAGCATACTCGTGTTTCACGCAAGGGCGCACAGACTGCCTCTGAAGGCGCCCACTCCTCCACCGCGGTAGAACAATCTTCTTCCCCGAAATCCGCGGCCAAGCACAGGGTCCCAAAACCCCCATCTTCTCCCCGCGTGTCTTTCATTTCCCGCCTGTTCCGTGCCCTCGTGCCGTGTATTGGTCCCTCGCGCCTCCCCACAGAGGATGCCAATCAAGTCGTCTCTGATCCTGACTCTTCTGCTGCTGCCCTACGCGAGAAGCCATCCGCTCATGATGCGGAGAAGGACTCGTCATTGCGCCCCGTTCAAGAAACTCCCGTCACCAACGAGTCTCTCTCGGAGCAGCCTCACCCTGGTGCAGACCTCGCTCCTTCCCCTTCTGGCGTCGTCATCGCCGAACCAGGCCCTAAGCCGCTGCACGTAGTTCCCCCTACGGCCAGTACATCGGATAAAGACTTGGATGTCATTGTCCCCCCCACCCCAACCAAGGTTATTCCAGAGTCAGAGACAGGCGGCGTCACGTCTAGTGCTGTTGTTCCTCCCGGTTCGACAGCTGAGGAAGTGGCCCAACTCCGTGCACTGCACCCCCACGAGTCCTCATCTGGCGACGAAAGTGACGGAACGAGCTTCACCGAAGACGAGGAGGTAGAGGATGTCCCAGGTGTCGATGAGGCTGAGGACGATGAGGATCGGTTGGTTTTGAGTGGAGGGGCAGGGATACCCGTTGGTCCTGTAAGTGCCGTGACATTGCTAGCAGTGTTCACTGAGAGTCTCATCTATCTCAAAGGATGGCGTCCCACGACCCCTCCTACCCCCAGTTTTACCTCAACACGTGGGACGTAAATGCCTGGTCCTTGATCTCGATGAGACCTTGGTGCACAGCAGTTTCAAGGTGTGTTGTTATTTCATACTCCGATTGATGCCAATGTCAAAACTTTCCTCTCCCTCTCCAGTCGATTCAACAAGCTGATTACGTCGTGCCTGTCGAAATCGAGTACCACTGGCACAATGTCTACGTAATCAAACGCCCAGGCGTAGACAACTTTTTGAGAAGAATGGGCGAAATCTACGAGATAGTCGTATTCACAGCGAGTTTGAGCAAGGTTTGTTACTCCTTCACACCTTGAGTAATCTTTATGACCTCGTCTCATGTTGATATCTAGTATGCGGACCCCGTACTGGACAAGTTGGACATTCATCACGTTGTCGCGCATCGATTGTTCCGAGAAAGTTGCTACAACCACAAGGGAAATTATGTCAAGGTAACCTTTTCTGCTGCGCTACACGTCGCGTGCGGTGTACGATGACCCTTTGCAGGACCTGTCGCAACTAGGTCGCCCAATCGCTGACACCATCATCCTGGATAACTCGCCTGCTTCCTACATCTTCCACCCGAACAATGCTGTCCCGGTCTCTTCTTGGTTCAACGACCCTCATGACACGGAGCTCACTGACTTGTGTCCTTTCCTCGCCGACTTGAGCACCTCAGATGATGTACGGGGAGTATTAGATGGTGGTCTGTAGACTGGCACCTATGCCGAGCGCGGTACCCTCGCTTTGTTCATTTCTCTTGGTCGTTTTCCGGTTAATTGGTACACTCAATCAATTCTTTATACCCCGCAATCAAGTCAGTCACATTCGTATCAGCTTCGCGTCTTTGCGCAATTGCACACATCTCTCACCTCCAAGTCTGTCATACCCTCCAGCTGCACCAGACCTCCACGCTCAAGCACTTGCCTCTTATTCTTTCCTTCTCTTCATCCCACCCCTTTCCCCTTCACATTTCTCTTCGGTGCTACTGGTTGACCATGTCGTCGGAATACACCTTTCATACATGTCACGACTTGTATACTCCCACTCTCCTTTTTGCAAAGGCCCACTCATTTCTTTCTCTCTCATACTCGAGAGACCTGTATGCCTTTTTCATTTTTACATTGCTTTCAAAGACCAACCGTGTATCCTCCCTCGTTGCCTCCTCGTTGTGGCTCTCTCACCCTCCACCTGATCGGGTTTGTCATTTTTCCGCTGTATATGAACGCTGTTTTGGAGTTTTTCCCTTCAACCCTGTGCTGCTGGGATTTTGCCCCGTCTACTTTTTTTTTTGCTTTCCTTATATTACGTACCCTTATCGCTATTCACGAACTGGTTACGATGAAAATTTCAGCAATGCGACGACTCTTTTTGCCTACTTCGCTATGTTTGATTCTCAAGCGCTTGTCTGTCAACATGGGGTCGTCCGACATCCAGGAGCGCTATAGCCCCTATAACCCTTTGATTGTTTCGAGTGCAGATTAGATTGATACACGTATGAATCAGTTTTGGCTCCGGATCCGGATCGACAAAGGAGCGCGAAGTGTTGATGATTTGTCGTCTGCAATGTGTCAGAACTGTTGGCGTGTACCACGTGCAGTCATGTGTCATGGCCAAATGGCAGTGTCACGGTTCTTCTCCCACTCCTCCGAGTCCTTGTTCTTTCTCATGATGACTGTCCGTCTTCTCAGAAAAAACCCTCTTTAAACCCGCGCACCGCGCGAGACGGTAACTGCATCACGATCACGTCACGATGACTTTCCACGACCGACAAGTCTGAATCTGATAACGCCAGCTCGGGAAACACACCTCTGCGATCTATTTTGGGGTTTTTCTGTTTTGTCAGCTGGTGCTTGGTGCTCGTCTAAAGTCTAAGTAAGGAAGGGCTGGCGAGAGACGCGAGACGCCACGAACTTTTTGGACTCTTGCTAAGGGCGCCGAAAACCGAAGCCTCGATGGTTGCGAAGGACTTCGCTCATCTCGGCCTCTCAGAGACACCGGTTACCCGTTTCCGTTTCCGTTGCTTGCGAAGCAAAGCAAAAAAAAAAAAGCAGAGGTCCTTTTCTGTTATTTTGCGCTCTCACTCTACTTGGGAGGTTATGCGAGGAACCACCGACCCCCACCGAGGGTACCTCGCTATGCGAGAAGAACGGGGAAGATCAGGGTAGGGGGGAGCGACGGCATGTTGGAATGAGCGCGTTCCAAACAGTCAATATCAAAAGAGTGTCTGTCATCTTCCGATATCTCTCCGTACGATGTGGATAGATTCGGTGGGGGAGAGAACGTGGTCGCTCAACATTCCGATGAAGCGGTCCGCTCGTCATCCGCAGTTCTCGCTTCTCCCTTCTTTGCGGGAGCATGAGAGAGAAGTGTTCTGTTCTGATGATGGTCCTCGGCAATACTCCGCTTCGTGCAGACTGCTCTTATGTACACTTTCCTCGCACGCACCCTTTACAATAACTTGGTTTATCTGTCTGTCTGTCTGTCTGTCTATCCAGAGCCTGGGCGCGACGGCGATACCTTCTCGTACCCTTTCTTCTTCTCACCCGAGATGTCCGTCTCTCTCTGATTCGTTGGGTCCCTCGAAATCGAAAAAACAAACAAACAAACAAACAAAAGCTCCGAACCAAAGTCACGAAACGATGGATGACGACGAACCCCTCTCCGTCTCGCATCTTTCGCACATATTCGGGCTGTGCATGGTTTCTGGGTCGGTGTCAATGTGTCAGTGATATTCCCGATAGATGCGGTCGAAACCTCTCGGCGCCGGGCGACGGGCGCTCCCCATAACTCGCAATTCGATGAACTCGGCGCTGGCGAAGAGCCAAGCCAGAGCCAGCGACTCGGAGCTCTACTCTGTCCTTGGGGAACGGGGGCGGTTTTGTCCCACAGTTATGTTGCGATGGCGTGGCGTGGCACCCACCGAAACGCGCAAGATTCTGGCAGTTCTTAGCCCCATAAAGGAAAAATGGGAGCTTCTTTTGGGAAGGGAAGGGACGGCGTCGTCAGACCCAGATAAGATGGCTACTATGGCGCGCGGCTCCTGCTTTCATTCTCTTAATTCCTCCCGCGTTACGCATTACGTTGGACCAACCGGCCGCCCCTGCTATCTATGAACGCCGCGAAAACGGCTCATAATGCATAAAGAGCCACCCTCTTCTTTTTCTCTCGCCGCCGGCACTGGCAGGCAGGCAGGTGTCGTTCGCACCACCGTCGCCGTGGTATCTGGACCTTTCCGCTTCCGCTTTTGCTTCTATCCGACCTTCTCCCCCCCCGAGAATGGGCACTTCCGTGGGGCGCGCATGAGTTATTTTTATGATGGGGGCCGCTCACTCATATACATATATCGTCTGAGCGTATTCCCGGCGCGGGTCACGCGCAATCCCAACACCTTCAAAGAAACTCGATCTTATCAATGTTCTCCCCCCGCCCGCCACCTGCTGATAGCTGCCACCCCACCCCACGTAAGGGCACATGAAACCTCCGCGATCGGGACCGTTTCTTTTCTCCTCTTCCGCTTCCGCCTCATCATCATCGCTGCCAGTACTGTACCGGACTGCGTACCCTCTGTGCAATATTTCTCGTCCTGGCGTTTAATCAAATTTTCATTCTCCTTCTCTTCTTTGCTTTCTGACGCGATCGATCGTGTCGCGTGTGCCGAACCTCGGTGTCTTGGTCGTGCGACTCTGCTCGCAATTCCAGTCCGTGCTCTGAGTGGGTGGGGGTGGCAGGCCGGGAGCGCGCACGGTTTGGTGCGAGGTGACGTTTCTAAATGAGTGAATGGAAGCTCAGTTCTATTCTGGAAGAAGATGTACAAAGTCTTTTGGCTACAACCCATGACCCGTATGACTATCTGTCTTGTGCTTGTGTAAGGATGATCAGTGACGTGACGGACACTTTAAAGATGTATACTGAGATATAGATATATCCACTAGGTAATCACGCCCCGGTCAGCATCACTCATCATCATGTTCAATCTCATATCTTCCCGGAGCAAAGGCAATCCGTGTGACGAAACCAAGGACGAAACCATCAAAAGACGAAAAACATGAGACGTAATCACACGTCATGTTTGAGGCGCAAACAGCGTATATCACCGCAATGCGCAGCTACGACATGTAACTACATAACGGCCCCGTTGTCAATGATATACAAAGGACCGGGAGAAGCGGAGACAAGACAATAAAAAAACTTTGTCTCCAGAAAACTTTTCTACATGGCCAGTGGCGCAGCTCTGGCCCACACCCCCAATTCCAATCTCGAACCAACCTACTGTAAAGTGCAATTTCACAAACAAATATACATGAAAAAAAAAATTGAAACGGCGGCAAATAGTGATGAACGGACATCAACCGAACGCACACGACGGAAGAAAAAGTCAACTTCCCCGAGCAGCCAGAAGAAAAATAAGCCCGCACCTATGGCAGGTCTTCACAACCCGGTCTCGCGACGGTGATGTCGCTGTCCACGTGGCGGAACGGGGTTCTCTGGCCTGAGGGAGCAATACAAGAAATGACGCCGCGGCAGCGTCGCGCTTGCCATGCCCGCGACCGCAGCAACGCGCGCACCGAGGGGGGCCGTGTCCGTGCCGCTTCCGCGCACGCCGAGCGAGAACATGCGATCGAACACTATAGAAACGAATGGAAAAAATAAATAAAAAATTAGTTATGGATTCACCGAGACGCGAGCTCAGGAGGTGCCGATGGCGCCACGTACGTGTAGCTATGAACGCTTTGGCCGTCGTTGGCACGTGAGGTGCGAGAGCGCGAGAGGCGGGCTGACCCCTTCGAGCGTGCGGAGGTACCGGAAGACCATCGAGGGCTGGCAGGGACCGAAACGGAAGACGGAGTGATAGGCCTGGCGCCACTTTTCGTCGAGCAGTCGCGCGCAGGTAAGCGGGTCCGGGCAAGATGGGCACTGGATACACGCGAGTCCTCTTATCAGTCCATATGCCCGTCCTGAACTCGAAAGTAGGAGACAGGAGAGTCGACGTACGCATTCATATTCTTTAGCGATCTGAACGAGACCCAGCTTGAGCACTCGTTCGAGAAACCAAGTACGCCTGTGCGGGGGTGCAATGGGAGTGAACACGATGAGGGTTGACCTCTGGGGGGGATAGAGGAAGGGAAAGGGGACTTACCGCTTTTCCAGCTTCAGTAGCGTGTCGCTGCTGAGCGTGTTGAGCTCATGCTCCGGCCACCCGCCTGGGTTGTCGAGCACGAAGCGTGAGGCCTCACGGTACAGCTCTTCCTCCTCAAAGAGTTCTGCGATACGCATTGCCTTGATCGGGCGACCGGCTGCGTGGGTAAGGAGAAAGTTGAGGCAGATTCGTTGTAACGAAGGCACGCAGAGTTTGTTTCCGATGTTCATGAGGCCCTCCACGTTGTTCCATGTGATCGTGCACTCCATGCTGCGTCATAAAGGTGAATAACGGTGCGCCTTTTCCGAAGGACTACAAGAGGAAAGGCGTACCCAGGGTAGACGAACCGAAGAAAATCATGAAAGGTACTCGCCTGGGGCATCAAATGAGACCGGGTTCTTGAACGCGTAGCAAAGGAGACACACCTTCTCCTCCTTGAGGACTATGACGGCATCCGGACTACTCGTCGATTGGTGATGCCTGGCAGATATCTGCGCGTTTCCACGTTTCCAAGAAAGTTTGACGACGCCTTTGCCTTTCTCTTTGTCCGGATCTCTTGGCGATTCAGCTGAGCCCGCGCCGGCATTCCCACCGGCACCTCTCTGAAGTTTTTCCAGGCTCTCCATTCGCGCGGCCTCGTGGGCCTTTTTCTGGGCCTCGGCATCAGTGGAGGTACCAAATGTGGCCTCAGGCCCATTGGTCTGCCTGCTGTCCTTTGTAGACCCAGCTAAGGTTGTAGTGGACGACTCGATGACCTCGGGTTCACTCGACTCTGAAATGTCGATGTCCAGCTCGTCGCGATCCAAGTCGGGGTCCACCGGTGCAAAGGTCATGGCCGTAGGCATATCGGGATGTACCTTGTCCCCGGGGACTATTGGAGGTTGCGAGATCGTGATCACAGAGGACATTGAGAGCGGGCGTCCGGTCTCGGCCCAGTTTCCACTCAGAGCGGCCTGAAAGAATGGGGAGGCGAACCAAAGTACCTCTTTGTGTGCCCTGAAAATTTTCCGCCCCCCCATCAGCGATCAGAGCAAAGGTCGGGGTGAGCAACCACACGTACCAGAACGTGGTGCTCTCGACGACGATCTTGACCGTTCCGGGGAACTTGGAGCACTTTGTAAATGCCTCATCGACATCGATGGGCTCCTGCGAGTCGTTGATGCTGACGTCGGAAACCGCATCCTCCGTGTCCACCCCTTCGAGAAACCACGGAGGCGATCCGGCCGAGGAGCGGAAAATGCCCGCGGCAGCAGCATGGGTCTCTGTAGGCGAGCTCAGAGAGGCGGATGCATTTGAGTGGCCGCGAGAGTTGCGCGCGATGAGTATATGCGACGGGTTGGTTGACATTGAAGTTGTTGATGCTCAGAAGCAATTTGATTGCTTGCTCAGCTGGTGGACACCGTCAGTCCATCATGGGTTAGGCGGAGGTTACGCTCAAGGGCCCATCTCGGCCCGTCCGAGTCACCGCATCCCGACACACCCGAAGAAGCGCAAAACAGCTCTGTGGCGCTGAGAGAGAGAATATGGCACTTTAGCCGTTGCTTCGTTGTGCTTTATGACTTGCACTTCTCCAATGTGCTTATCCTGGCGCTATAGTGTAGTGGCTATCACAACGGATTCTGATGTTGGCTGTTTTCCGTTAACCCAGGTTCGAGCCCTGGTAGCGCCTTTTTTGACTTACTTTATGATCGGGGATGTGGCGATTATGGAGAAGCACCCATGACTCAACTCATGGGTCTTGTCACAGATGTAAGTAACCAGGGCCAAGGGTGAGAAGACGATCACCAGGTCGGTTTGATCAAGTTGCCTGGCAACACGGGTGCTTTAATTTAACTTAAACAACGGCTAGACTACTGTACCGAGGAAAAGTTGTTTGTCACGTAGCATGCCGCGGAATATGCCTACTTTTTGGGGGATTGCTTACAAGCATCGTATGTATTTGGAGATTAGCTATCGAGAAGCAGCTCAAGCAGGTGTGTGCAAGCTCATATTTACGCGCCTAATTCTTGCCTTCAAGTTCGTCTCGTGCGGCAGTGGCGCCCACAACCTTGTTTCACACTCATGATCCCCATATTGGGCTGAAGCAGATGCATATTGTCTAGAGGCCCGGTACGGCCGCAAGTGCTAAGCGGAGTGATTGGTCCCACCGCTAAACTCATTTACGGTACCTTGGTATCAGTTTGTCTTTGGTTGGTGACTTGTAGACTTTGGGTTGTTGCTCCGAGAGTTTCCGATCCTGGGAAAGTGATACATTATGACTATCGAAACCCATCTTTGATTAATGAAAAATCGCTTGGTTTTATCAGGCGGGCCAAGGCGAGCATCATGAGGTGATGCCAACCCGTCAGTTCTATCACAGCCAGGATCGCGGTACGAGAAGCCGTTTGATCATACTCAGGTCAACCACGGCCACGCAAAGTCCGGATGGCCACACAGCTCTCCACCGTGTTTCGTGATGGGAATCAATGGGTCATGAGTGGGCACTGTGAGCAGCGCGCTAGCACTAGTTGCATGTGCAACCACAGAAGGGATGTGCCAGATATGTCAGGAGAGAGACGCTAGCAAGCCAGGAGACGACCAACGTTGGTGGGTGAAGCACGGAGGTATGGAAACAATTAATCGAGCGCTGATTGGGCGGGGGGGCCCGTCAGAACAGGGAATGCAGGACAGCCAAATTAGCGGATGTCGGTAGGCGCAGGCATGCAGACGTGCGTGACGGGTCTTGGCGCCCTCCTCGTTCTGGCATGCTGTGGATGGGCGCAGCGCCCTGGGGTAGTGATCGCGGAGGACGAGCAACTCGCTGGACTGGAGTTTGACAGTCTATCTCGACAGGAAGGAATGATGCATTGACAACAAGAACCTTAAAGAGAGAGAGAGGGAATTGACGTGAGGAGATGCGCTGGGACGGACATCATGAGTGCCATGCCGATGGTGCGGACATATCAATCGTTTCGTAGCCACTGCACCCGGGTCACCGAAGTGCTCCCCGGATGTAGAACAAACCTTCGGATTGTCACAAAACAAGGGACATCAGACAGGATCACAGGGACAGTCGAGTGACAGTTGAGAGCGGTGGGCCACGTGCGAGGCGAGCGCACAAGCGAAAGACAGACACGTTGTGGTTTTTCACAAACGCTAGCCTATAATATAACCATCAATATCCCACCTGTCCCCCTCTCCTCGTCCCTCTTTTTTTTCTTCCCAATCATGTCCTTCTCTCGCTCTCCAATTTCGCCGTTGGCTTCCCAGGCCCCGTTTGGTACTGGTCCCTCGGGCGTCGAGGCCATGTTTGCCCAAATCCTGGACGTCGTTCACAAATCAGTTGGTCCTACGCGTCACTGAGCGTGTTCACAACCGTCTTGATGCCCCCTTTTGACAGCGCGCTGAGATCTCTGAGCTTCGTCAAGAATGTACCGAGCTGCGCCAGGCCAATCTGAGTCTCGAGCGTCAGGTCAGGGAGGGCATCGTTGCCGCCGTGCGTCTCCTTCCTTCCCAGTGTCGCTGCGCGCAACAAGGAAAGAAAAGCTAACTTCGCGGTGGACAGCAAACTCGTAGCCCTCACATAGGGACCCCCGGTTTCACCACCCCGGCCCCCAGCTCTCCGCAACTTCGCGCAAAGTCTCCGTTTCTCAACTCGCACTCGATTCCCTCGCTTGCCGTTGCACCGTCCGTGCACATAGCGTCGCCACTGGGCGACAATTGCATCACTTCTTATCCTTACGGCCCTATTCGTGAAATTCCAGGTTCTATGTTGTCATTCCTGCGGGAGGCGCCGGCACGCGCCTATGGCCCCTGTCGCGCGAGAACCATCCAAAGTTCCTCCTCGACGTGACCCTTCAAGGCCGCAGCCTCATTCAAGCAACCTGGGATCGTCTACTGCCTCTCTCCAGCGCCGATCGTCTCACGGTCGTCGCCGGCCCCGCCCATGTTAAAAGTATCCACGAACAACTCCCTGATTTATTGCCCCGTAACCTCTTCTGTGAACCCGGCCCGAAAGACTCGATGGCCGCAATCGCGCTGGCTGCGGCGATCCTCGCCCGGCGTGACCCCGATGCCGTCATTGGCTCGTTTGCAGCTGATCATATGATCTCAGGCACAGACGCTTTCCTTACCGCCGTCTCTGAAGCCGTCCTAGTTGCGCAAAAGGGTTACCTCGTTACCATTGGCATCGCCCCCTCCCACCCCTCGACGGGCTTCGGTTATGTGCGGCTGGGGGACAGGCTTGGCATGTCCGACGCACCGAATGCGCGCCTCGTGTCGAGTTTCAAGGAAAAGCCCGACGCGCGCACGGCCGCCGCGTATATCGCCACCGGTTCTTACCGGTGGAATGCTGGGATGTTCGTCACGAAGGCCTCATTCTTGCTCGAATTGCTCAGGGAGTATAAACCCGATCTTGAGGAAGGTCTTTCGAGAATTGCTGATGTCTGGGACGATGAGGCCCAACGCAACAAGGTTCTCGAGGAGGTGTGGCCCGGTCTCGAAAAGATCGCTATTGACCACGCTGTTGCGGAGCCCGCGGCGTTGGAGGGCCGCGTCGCTGTCGTGCCGGCAACGTTCGGTACGGATATATTCTCTGGCGGTTGGCGCAGACTAATCGCTGGCCGCGCCCACAGGTTGGGATGACGTCGGAGACTTCTCGTCGATTACCGAGCTTTTACCTGCAGAAGCAAACCAGCCCTGTATTCTTGGCGATAGTGGATTAGGTGCGTTCACTATTTTAGTTTTGGCGGTTCCGCGCAATGACCTTCACACACTCTCCACAGTTCTTACTGAGCAAGTCGCTGGCGGCATCGTCGTGCCTGGTTCTGGCCGGCTCGTCGCGTGCTTGGGCGTGGACGATCTCGTCATTGTCGACATGCCCGACACGTTGATGGTCACGACGCGTGCCCGCTCACAGGAAGTGAAAAGACTTGTCAAGAAGGCTAAGGATGCTGGTTGGCGCAAGCTGCTATGAGCGGTCTCATTCATTGGATTTTCGGTAATACAGATCTATGACTGTGTTTGTTTCCTCTCATTCTCCTGTAGTCGTCCGTGCTTCGTCTTCTTTCCGTGTCTGTGGACCAGTAGTTCTTTTGCAACTGAACTGAACAGAAGCACAGTAGTAGTTACCTCGCCTCGACTCACTCACTCTGGATAGTCCGAACTGTGTACCTTGGATGCGTCTTTACATGGACCCGACCAAGGATAATCGATAATTGCTAGTTGTTCGTCGTCATCGCTGTATAGAATGTTGTGTTTGTTTAGCCCAGTCAGTCACATGTGCCCGTCCTCGGCTCGGACTAAAGCGATGACGGTCGGTGTCCGTTCCGTGTGCGGCTCTCACCGCACCGTCCAGCGCTTCAACCGGTTCGCCACCACTAGTACACCATGTCCTTTTTGCGTCAACTCGCAGCCCGTAGCGCCTTCTCACGACACAAGTTCGTCTTCACCGCCCGGTTCATGTCCGCCTTCAACACACCATACGAGAACATACTCACGTCGCGCCCGGAGCCGGGCGTCGCGCTCGTCACGCTCAACCGCCCCAAAGCGCTCAACGCGCTCAACACGGCGCTGTTCGCCGAACTGAAGCAGGCCCTGCGCCTGATCGACGCGGACGAGGAGATCGGCGCCATCGTCCTCACGGGCTCGGAGAAGGCTTTTGCTGGTGCGCAGTGCCCTCCTCCGCCCCCGCCCCGCTTTTCGCTCGTGCAGGGGCGCTGATATGTGGATTTGGGGGAAATTTTTTGCGTCAGCGGGCGCTGACATCAAGGAGATGAAGGACAAGTCGTGTGAGTGTTGAAACTACAGTCGTCGGTTCTACAGTTTTACACAAAGTCGTGCGGAGTATATGAGAACTGATTTTGGACCCCCACTGTTTTCCAAAAAAAGTCGCGGATGTGTACCATAACAGGTTCCTGGAGAGCTGGCAGGCAATCACGACCATTCGCAAGCCCATCATCGCCGCCGTCAGCGGCTACGCGGTAAGTGAAACCGAAACGAGCGGCGGGCGCATGAATCTGTCTGTGTTCACGTTTTCATTTTTTTCTATTCGCAGCTCGGGGGCGGGTGCGAGCTCGCGCTGATGGCCGACATCCTCCTCGCGGCGCCAAACGCGCAATTCGGCCAGCCAGAGGTGAACATCGGCACGATCACCGGCGGCGGCGGCTCGCAGCGGCTCGCGCGCGCGGTGGGCAAGTCGCGCGCGATGGAGCTCACGCTCACGGGGCGCACGTGGGGCGCGCAGGAGGCCGCCGCGTGGGGCATGGCCAGCCGCGTCGTCGGCGAGGGCGAGGGCGCCGTCGTGCGCGAGGCCGTCGTGCTCGCCGTGGAGATCGCGAAGAAGAGCCAGCTCGCGGTGCAGGCGCAGAAGGAGGCCGTCAACGCCGGTGCGCCTTTTTTCTTTTTTTGGGCCCCTCGCTTGTGGTGTGCATGGTTGGTCCTGAAATTGTGTGCCCCCCCGCTGGTAGCGTATGAGCAGGGCCTGTCCGAAGGATTGAGGACTGAGCGTCGGCTGTTCCACATGACTTTTGCGACTGCGGACCAAAAGGAGGGTGCGTGGAATAAAATGATCTGGTCGTGAGGCTGCGATCTCCTTTCTGACGCGCTAGTGAATAGGCATGGCGGCCTTTACGGAAAAGAGAAAGCCAAACTTCACCAATTCTTGAAAAAAAGTCGCAAACGTTGCTGTACATTAGTGCATCTTTCTCACAGTTCGAGCACAAAATATAATATCTCCAGAAGTACATAGGCAGGCGCAGGGGTATCCACAGTGTTACAAGTCAAAAAATAGAAATGGATAGTATTGAGCCACTTGAGTCGATATCCCTGTTTTGCGTGCTGGGACCGGTGTCCTCTAAGTAACACATTGTCTAGGCCAACGAGATCCATATCTAAATCGCATGAGCTAGTTCGAATCACCGAGAGAATTCCCTCTTAAGTCGGACCTTACAGAGCCACTTGAGTCTTGAGGTGGCTTCAAGCAAGTCGAAAAGCAAGATTCGGACTCGGACCCTGTGCACACCTCGACGATTCTGTTCCGGAAATGTTTCTTATAGTCTTGCGAGCACCGTCGAGCACTCTTTACATACAGCGTCGCGTAGAGCAACATTGACAAGGCAAGAGGGGTACGTGTACTGTAACTTACAACAAGGAATGACAATAATGGTGGGATACTTATCTCCTGACGTTGGAACTCAGCTGGACCGACTACTATATTCGACCCGACCCGACCCAAGCCCCGCCAAAGGCAACGCAGCTACCTCACGGTCCGCCATCGAGCAAATTGTCTCCACAATGAGCTCTCACAAGTGCGTCCGAGAAAAGTCGCTGACCGCATCGCTGAAATAACTGAGTTTTCGCATAGCCAATCCCAAAAAGCTGTCCCGAGTCGAGTCACCTTGCCCAATATCATTGCCCAACCCCGTTCACGACGTTTATGTAAGTCTTCTGTGCAAATGTCTGCGATGGCTGCTGACAGCTGCGATGTAGACCAGGCGACGGTCAACAAGCTCCCAGACGATGTCTTCCTGGATATATTTGATTTTTACTTGAATGGCAATGTCCCAGACCGAATTCAAAGCCTCGATGAATGGCATACACTGGTGCACGTGTGCCGAAGATGGCGAAACCTCGTGTTTGCATCACCGCGCCGCTTGAATCTACAACTTCTCTGCAAAAAAGACAGACCAGTGAGGGAGATGTTGGATATCTGGCCAGCCTTGCCCATAGCGATCAGGGATCATTGGATCAGAACGTGGGAAGCCGGGCAGGTTAACATCGCTGCGGCACTGAAGCATCCCGATCGTGTGCGTTCCATCGTGCTCGACAATATTAGCGTCCGAAGTCTGGGGTACCTTACCGCGGTAATGCGGGTTCCATTCCCAGAGCTGACACATCTAGACCTGTGGTGGTCTGAGGAGGCTGGCCTTTCCAATCCAGTCCTTACCAATTCATTCTTGGGTGGATCCGCCCCAGGTCTACGAACACTCACACTGAGCGGCATAATATTTCCGGCATTACCGAACCTACTTTTGTCTGCCGGTGACCTTGTCGACCTTTCACTTTCACGTCTTCCCCATTCAGGATATATTTCACCCGAGGCGATGGTCGCCTGCTTGTCCTCTATGAACAGGCTCAAATCACTTGACCTTGGATTCGAATCGCCTCGATCTCGCCCCGACCAGCCCAGCCCACCTCCGCAGACACGCATTGTCCTTCCCGCTCTCACCAACCTTGCCTTTGAGGGCATGGCCCACTATTCGGAAGACCTCCTCGCCCGCATCGATACCCCCGTACTCAACAAATTCTCAATGACATTCTTCCTGGACCTCGTCGACATTCCACATTTCAAACTATTAATCGATCGTGCAAAAGGATTCAAGCCATCCAAGGCAGCCATGCTGCTGTTTGACCAGCGGGCATCCGACTCGAATTAGACGGGCCACATGGCTCAATGTTGATAATCCCTTGCCGAAGGGTAGATTGGCAGGTTGATTCAATGGCCTGGGCGTGTCGCCAGCTTTCTCCTTTCTTCTCTCTTGTCGAACGCCTTGACCTCACCGCGGACTATTGGCCCTCTCTATCACAAGGGGAGGGTGTCATGGTGTCCTCCCGAATCCTCGAACTGTTCCAGCCATTTACCGCCATCCGGGGTCTCTATGTATCCAATAACTTTATACCCCTCATCGCAACTGCACTGCAGGAGCTCATTGGGGAAAGGGCCACAGAAGTGTTACCCAACCTCCGTGATATTTTCTTTGGGGGATCTGCAATACCCAGAGCTGTACAGGAAGCCATGCGACCATTTGTCGACGCACGACGGCTCTCCGGCCAAGCTGTAGCAGTCCATCGCTGGGAAAGGTCGACAACAGATTGATGATACATTAGTGTTGTCTGCTTTTCATGCCAGTCACACCCTGAGCGCCTGAGCGCTTCTGAGTACTTATTTGGTTCCAGCTCACTATCGTCATTTACTACTTCCCGTTCAAAGCCATCCATTATTCTTACTGTTTACACCACCATAATCCTCATGTTGATGGAGCAATGACCAGAACAATCACTGCCAAGCAGCTGGCAAGATCACGAGGAGTGTTATTATGTATTTTGAGAGCGAGCGGGTGCCATCCTTCAGGAATATAAACTGCATTGAGAGCGCATGGTAATAAGAGACGTACAACTGGGATGGCATTGTTGAAGTACGGTGAATTGCACAAGTCCTGGCCCATCGTGGAGTTGAACAGTCTATGGGCGTACGCCCGGACACACGCCAACGTAGTGCCTATATATCCAACCGAGCGTAGCATGGGGATAACACATATTGTAGGGACAGAGGTAGACGTTACCGTGATCCGAGTGGCGAGCTCCGAGGCGTATGTCTGCGGACTGCCACCGTAGAGGGCGTTGACGTTCTTTGTGAGCATACCAGTGTCTAGGAAAAGGGAAAGGGGCACCACTGTCTCTGTGAGCGCGTGATATCTACAGACGTTTCAACGCTCACCCCAGGTGGCATGGAGGTTCGTGGACAGACTCGGAGGTGCCAGAGCATTTAGTCGCAATCTGGTTTTCTCCAAGTTCCCGTGCCTGAGCAGGGGATTTGTCAGACGACCGTGTTCCCAAACCCATGGATGACGAACCTCAGCACGCTATGACTGGCCAGTGTCACCGATAAAATGGGCTGTGGAGGGAGGCGTCGCTGGCGGTTGGGCGCTACTTACATTATCCGACCGAGCGCTTGCCACTTAGGACCCTGCTGGACCCGCGTTGCGTAACAAGTTCCTAGACAACTGGCAGGAAATCACGACCATTCGCAAGCCGATCATCGCCGCCGCGTAGGGCATGGCTAGCCGCGTCGTCGGCGAGGGCGAGGGTGCTGTCGTGCGCGAGGCCGTCGTGCTCGTCGTGGAAATCGCGGAGAAGAGCCAGCTCGCGGTGCAGGCGCAGAAGGAGGCCGTCAACGCCGGTGCGCCTCTTTTCCCCCTCGCTTGTGGCATGGTTGGTCCTGAAATTGTGTGCCCCCACTGTAGCTTATGAGCAGGGCCTGTCCGAAGTATTGAGGACCGAGCGTCGGCTGTTCCACATGACGTTTGCGACTGCGGACCAAAAGGAGGGCGCGTGGAATAAATGATCTGGTCGTGAGGCTACGACCTCCTTTCTGACGCGCCAGTGAATAGGCATGGCGGCCTTTGCAGAAAAGAGAAAGCCAAACTTCGCCAATTCTTGAAAAAATTGAAAAAAAAAGTCGCAAACGTTGCTGTACATTAGTGCACCTTTCTCACAGTTTCGAGCACAAAAATATAATATCTCCTGAAGTACATAGGCTGGCGCAGTGGTATCCACGTGTTACAAGTCAAAAAATAGAAATGGTTATTGAGCCACTGCCAGTGGCACTTTGGCGACATATCCCATGAGCTAATTCGATTCACGAGACAAGTCCCCCTGAATCACTGACCTTACAGAACCTCTTGAGGTAGCTTGAAGTCGAAAAGCAAGACTGGGACTCGGACCCTGTGCACACGTCGGCGATTCTGTCCCGGAAATGGTTTGATAGCCTTGCGGGCACCCTTGAGCGCTTGTCAGCCGCTTGAGCACTCCATGGGTCTTTACATACAGCGTCGCGTAGGCAACATGATAAGGCAAGAGGGGTACGTAAACAACAAGGAACGTTAATGGTGGATACTTGTCTCCTGCAGTGACGTCGGGACTCAGCCACAGTGGGTTACGGTAACGACAGTTTCGACCATTCGAAAGGCACGATAACTTGAGGGCACGTGGTCGGTCCAATCTATCTGTGCCTGTGCCAGGCGACGCAGCTAGCTCACGGTGTGCCATCAAGCAAATTGTCTCCACAATGAGCTCTCACAAGTGCGTCCCAGAAAAATCACTGACCGCATCGCTGAAATGACTGAGTTTTCGCATAGCCGATTCCGAAAAGCTGTCTTGAGTCGAGTCACCTTGCCCAATATCATTGCCCAATGTTTATCTCCCCGTTTACGACGTTTATGCAGTAAGCCCTCTGTGCAAATGTCTGCGATGGCTGCTGACTGCTGCGACGTAGACCACGCGGCGGTCAACAATCTCCCAGATGATGTCCTCTTGGATATTTTTGATTTTTACTTGAATGATCCAGACCGAGTTCAAAGCCTCGATGAATGGCATACACTGGTGCACGTGTGCCGAAGATGGCGAAACCTCGTATTTGCATCACCCCGCCGCTTGAATCTACGACTCCTCTGCAACAGACGTAGACCAGTGAGGGCATTGCTGGATATCTGGTCAGCCTTCCAGTTGCCCATAGTGATTGAGGGTGATTACATGGAGAAATGGGAAGAGGGGCTGGATAACATCATTGCGGCACTCGAGCATCCTGATCGTGTGCGTTCCGTCGAGCTCAACAATGTTTCAAGAATTTCAAGTCTGAGGTACCTTGCCATGGTAATGCAGGTTCCATTCCCAGAACTGACACATCTGGACCTATGTTCGTCTGATGGGTTTGTCGTTCCCATTCCCATTCCCTCTCCCACTGGCTTTCCTTTCCTTTCCAAATCATTCCTGGGTGGATCCGCCCCACGTCTGCGAACACTCAAATTGCGCAACATCTCATTTCCGGCGATACCGAACCTACTTTTGTCTGCCACTGACCTTGTCGACCTTTCACTTTGGCGTCTTCCTTATTCGGGATACATTTCACCCGCATCGATGGTCGCCTGCTTGTCCTCTTTGAACAAGCTCAGGTCACTTTCGCTTGGATTCCGATCGCCTCCATCTCTCCCCGACCAACGCAGTCCACCTCCACAGACACGTGTTGTCCTTCCTGCTCTCACCAACCTTGCCTTTGAGGGCGTGACCGACTACTCGGAAGACCTCCTCTCCCGCATCGATACCCCCGTACTCGACAAGTTCTCAATGTCATTCTTCCTGGACCTCGTCGACATTCCACATTTCAAACTGTTAATCGATCGTGCAGAAGGACTCAAGCTACCCAAGGCAGCCATGCTGCTGTTTGACCCATCGGGCATCCGACTCGAATTAGACGGACCACATGGCTCAATGTTAAGAGTCTCGTACCGAAGGGTAGAACGGCAGATTGATTCACTGGCCCGGGTGTGCCGTCAGCTTTCGCCTTTCTTCTCTCTTGTCGAACGACTTGATCTCGTCTGGGACTATTCGTTCTCTGAACCGCAGGGGGGAGACGGCGTAGTGTTCGCCCATATCGTCGAACTTTTCCAATCATTTGCCGCCACCCAGAGTCTCCATGTATCCAGGAGTCTCGTGCCGTTCATGGAAATTACACTACAGGAGCTCATTGGGGAAGGGGCCACAGACGTGTTACCCAACCTCCGTGATCTTTTCATTGGGGGACCTGCGATACTCGGAGGTGTACAGGAAGCCATCCAATCATATGTCATCACACGACTGCGCTCCGGCCGACCCGTAGCTGTCCATCGCTGGGAAGGGTCGACAGCAGATCGATGATATAGATGATACATTAATATTGGTGTCGTTTGCCTTTCATGCCAGTCACACTCTTAGCACTTATTTGGGTACAGCTCACTGTCGTCATTTACTTCCCGTTCGAAGCCATCCATTACCTTTACTATTGACACCACCAAAATCCTTCTGATGATAGAGGCAGAGGAATGACCAGATTAATGACTTCCAAGCAGCTGGAAAAAGATAATGAGGAGCGTTATTCTGTATTTCAGAATTCAGAGCGAGCGGGTGCCATCCTTCAGGAATATCAACTGCATTGAAAGCGGATAGAAATGAGAGGTACAACTGGGATGGGATTGTTGAAGTACGGTGAGGTGCACAAGTCCTGGCCCGGTTGAACACGACAGTCTACGGGCGTACGCCCGGATACACGTCAACGTAGTGCCCATACGCCCAACCGAGCGTGGGATGAGGGTCACGGGCTACTCGCACAATCATAGGCATTAGCTTCCTGGGCCAGGTCAACGGGACCGCGTCGAGGATAATACATATTTGGGTGAAATCGCTGACCCACCCGGCCTCGAGCGAGGCATACTCGCCAGACTGGTTTATCATCCACCGACAGTCGTCTCAGGACGTATTCAACAGAAATGAGGGACACTAGGTAGACGTTGCTGTGATCCGAGTGGCGAGCTCCAAGGCGGATGTCTGCGGACTGCCACCCGGCCGTCAGCGGTGGGGCCGGGTGCAATATCTACAGGCGCTTGCGACGCTCACCCCAGGTGGCATGGAGGTTCGTGGGGGTGCCAGAGCATTTTAGTCGCAATCTGGTTCCTCCAATGCCCGTGCCTGAGCATGCGATTTGTCAGACGACCGTTGTTCCCAAACTCGTGAAGACGAACCTCGGCACGCGAATGGCTGGCCAATGTCGCCAATAAAATGGGCTGTGGGGGGCGTCGCTGGCGGTTGGGCGCTACTTGCATTATCCGACCGAGAGCTTGCCACCGAGGGCCCTGCTCTGATCCTCTACGGAAGGAATGAATGCGTCAGAGGACGCGCCGACTACTTCCTTCGAGAATCAGAATCAGTTTACGCGCAGATTCTCCACTGGCACCCGGGTGGTGTAATTTTGAATTGCGCTGACTGCCACGGGACACATGTTAAAGATGGCTAAGCCCAGCGAAAAAAAAGAGGTGCGACCTCAGTACCGACACTGCCAGCGGCGTTGCAGTTGCGCGCAAGGTCAACGGAACAGGAGCTCGGGGGATTATCTGATAGTCCAGCTGTACAACATGAACGGACAGAGAAAGACTCACCGTTCGCGTCGATGAAAGTCTGCCAAATGAGCGTCGGGATATGTGCGACATATATATCATAGCGTATCAGGTACAGCACCTCCTCGAGGCGTAAAAATGTGGTCCAACTCGGAAGCGGGTGGGAAGTGAGTGAGGCCTAGTGAGGCTAGTGAGGCCCGCTTCTCTCGGGGTAAAAACGACAGTCCGGGTTGAGCACAACAGGATGCTCACCAGGGCGTATGCACAGCGACAAATGCCTTCGACATCAGAAAGCTCATGAGACAAAGGAAGCCAACTTCTCGAAATATCCGAATGTGCCAGTGCTCGACGGATGCTGCAGCGAGCACGTCCGAACTGAGGTGAACTCCGCACGCTGATGGCCGGGAAGTCTGCCCGCCGAAAACACACATCCGAGTGTTGACGCCACGTCACGAATATCGGGCGCGTCAAGGGCGGTGTGTACAAGCAAGGGTGTCAGATGCTGCCCACACCAGTCTCGTTCCAACGACGCGGAGGATTCCTCAAACTCAATCATCACTCGCCACGCTCCCTTTCCAAACTCCTTCGTGCCCCAGCACGCCTGACCAACTTGAGCGCCCTCCTCGTCGTCGCCGTCCTCGCATTCTCTCTATTGCTCAACCTTCGCTTCCTCTATTCCCCGGCTCAGCATACCCCGCTCCTTCGCAGCATATTAGAAACGTTACCGACACGGCCTTTCGCGTCGGGCCTCGACCACCTCGTCATCGTACCGGGTCATGGAATTTGGACCGGGTCGCACCCAGGGACGCGGAGGTCGAAGATTCGTGGCTACTTGCCTCATACCAGAAGGGACGCCGGCGTCCGTCCATTTTCCGCGCACACATATCCCGAGGGTGAGCGCGGTTTCGACTCCCGATTGCGCCTTTTTCCCTCACATCGAATATGTCCCCTCCCCCCTTAACCAGCTCTCAAATCGCCACCGAAGATTCTCGAGCTCTCCTCGTTTTCAGCGGGTGAGTGCTTTCGAGACGCGCAGCGTTCGATTCGATGCGGTAGATCCATAACCCCTTATTCCTCCTCATCAGGGGTCACACTTCTCCGTTAAGCGCGACGTCCGAGGGCGAATCGTATTTGCGCTTCGCGCGCGCGACGGGTCTTCTCCCGTCTGCGGACTTCTTCACGCGAGTGACCATCGAAGATGCGTCGCTCGACTCGTTCCAAAACGTGCTATTCTCCATCGCTCGCTTCCGCGAGCTCACGGGCGCATACCGACACGCATCACCGTCGTCGGCCACGATTTTAAGCGCCGGCGCTTTGAACAACTACATCGACTCGCACTACGCTGGCCCAAGCTTCGATTCACGTATGAAGGTGTTCCGCTGGCGAGCGAGGCTGACGAGCGCGAGGCAGCAGCGGGCGAGGTAACTCCTTTATGGTATTCCTTCAGATGTATTTCGTGTCATCTCATCTCTCGACTTTACGTCAGTTGTCCAACGCATATACTCCATACTCTGGGGACCTGTACGGCTGTCACGCACCGCTCGTGAAAAAACGCGCGGACCGGAACTTTCACATGCGAACCCACGGCTATCATGTTGGCGCGCCAGAAATGGGCGAGCTGCTGGAGTGGTGCCCAAAGGATGGGAAAGATATATTCGCTGGGACACTTCCGTGGGGCAAGGAGTAGATTCTCTGATGGCCAAATGAGATTCGAGTTGGCACGATATGTGCACAGATTGTACAAGTCAACACTCAGTGCGAGGGAGGCCGGTAGACCTCTGATATTTACATTGGAGGAATTTATAGATCACAGGATTATGCAGGGTCTTTTCGAGAACGAGTTGATTGGCGTGTAAGTGGGGGGAAAGGGGATAGAGTTGGCGTGAATGACTTAGGGTGGGATCGTCTCAGTGATCCGAATTGGCACATGGGTCTTGGGTAGCTTGGTACGGATCTTTTTTGGATATATTCATGAGGGACGGAACTAGCTCGCGCTCGCAGTACAGAAAAACGTACCTCATGATCTTTGCTCGCTGCATTGGCTGTCACCAATCCGGTAATTTCTCCAACATAAAGATCATGGTGATGTCAGTAGTAAAGGTAATGAATGGATTCGAACGGGAAGTAAGCGAGAACGGTGAGCTGGAACCAAACAAGAGCTGACAGTACGACTGGCATGAAATGAAGACGACACCAAGAATCATTAATCATTATTGATCTGCTGTCGACCCTTCCCAATGATGGACAGCTACGGGTTGACCGGAGAGCCGTCGTGCGGTGAGAAATGGCTGTATGGCCTCCTGTACAGTTCCGAACATCTCAGACCCCCCCAAGAAAAGATTACGGAGGTTGGGCAACACATCTGTGGCGCTTTCCCCAATGAGCCCCTTCAGTGCAGTTGCAATGAACGGCACAAGACTCCTGCATACACGGAGACTCCAGATAGCGGGAAATGGCCGGAAAACTTGCAGGAACTGGGTGGTGGACTCTATGTCGTCTTCTACTTGCAGTTCAGAGGACAATATGTTCGAGATGAAGTCAAGTCGTTCGATAAGGGAGCAGAAAGGCGAAAGCTGGCCGCATACCAGGGCGGTTGAATCAACTTGACCTTGCCAATCTACCCTTCGGCACCTGATTGATATTCTCAACATTGAGCCATGTGGCTGGTCCAACTCGAGGAAGATGTACGACGGGGCCTCAGATGAGGCCATCAACAGCGTGGCTGCCTTGGATGGCTTGAGATTTTTTGCACGACCTATGAATTGCTTGAAATATGGAATGTCAAAGACAGGCTCCAGGATGAAGTCCATGTCAAGTTGGTTGAGTACGGGGGTATCGATGCGGGCGAAGAAGCCTTCCGAGTATTTGGCCGTGCCTGCAAAGGTAAGGCTGGTGAGTGCGGGGAGGACAACACGTGTTAGTGGAGGTCGAAGGGGTTGGTCAGGGGGGGGTAAATTCGGTGGGAATGCAAAATATTTGAGCTCGAGTGACTTGAGCCTGTTCAAAGAGGACAAGCAGGCGACCATCGACGCGGGTGAAATATACCCCATACGGGGAACACGCGTGAGTGAAAGGTCGACAAGGTCACTGGCAGACAAAACTAGGTTCGGTAATTCCAGAAATGGGACGCATATCAATCGGAGTGTTCGCAGACGCGGGGCGGATCCACCCAAGAACGAATCGGGAAGGGGAAGGACACGCATATATGCATTTCCCGAAAGCACCAGATGTGTCAACTCTGGGAATGGCACCTGCATTTTCGCGAGTACTTCCTCTGCTGAACTTGGAAAATCGTAGAAACTGATGGAACACACACGATCGGGATGCTCGAGTGCCGCAATGATGTTATCCAGCCCCGCTTCCGAGGTCCAAATATCCTCAATCACTATAGGCAAGGTTGGCCAGATACCCAGCATCGCCCTCACTGGTCTGTCTCTTCTGCAGAGAAGTCGTAGGTTCAGGCGCCGCGGTGACGCAAACACCACGTTTCGCCACCATCGGCACACATGCACTAGGGTATGCCACACATCGACATTTAGAAGTCCGGATGGGTTTCCGTTGTCCAGATAAAAATCGAATATGTCTAGGAGGACATCGTCTGAGAGCTTGTCGATCGTCAGCTGGGCTGACCGCGGCAGTCAGCAGCAATCCAAGAAGTTTGCACAGAAGACATACATAGACCTCGCGGTCCATCGAATTCTTCCTGGAAGTGTGTCAAACGTTCCCCCATTTGCAGGTCCTTCGAGGAGCCGTCAATCTCGGTGGCACGGGCACGTACACATTGGGCGACGGTGTTGGCAGGGATGGTGACTAGACTCTGGACCGATTTTTGGGCACGACTATGAGAAAGCTCAGTTACTTCGGCAATGTGGTCAGTTACTTTTTTCGGACGCACTTGGGGGAGCTCATTGTGGAGACGCTTTGCTCGATGGCAGATGGTGAGGCGGCGAGGTAGTTGCCTTGCGCGTTGCGTTTGATGGGATGGCTAAGCGCGCTAAGCGCTAGGCGCTGCCCAGAACTCAACTGGCCACCTCCCCATCATGATGTTGAGGCCAACTCGGCAGATACTCACGATGTGGTGACAGTAGTACCGGCAAAAGTCAAAGGTTTTATCGCGCTTGATGAATGGGAAGTCTGCCCGAGACCCATCCGAGGTTTACCGACGAATAACGGGCGTGTCAAGGGCAGTGTGTATGAGGATGTCAAGGGTGTAGAATGCTGCTCATTCCAACGACACTTCAATAGCTTCAATCTCAATCGGCACTACTGTAGCATCACTCACTATACTCCTTTTCCAACCTCCTTCGTGCCACACCGCACGCCTGACAGACTTGAGCGCCCTTGTCATTGCCCCCCTCGCATTCTCTCTTTTGCTCAATCCTCGCTTCTTCTATTCCCCGGCCCAGCATACTTACCCCGCTTCTTCAAAGCATCTTAGAAACGTAACTGACATGGCCCTTCGCATCGTGCCATGATCACCTCGCGATCGTCATCGTAACGAATCATAGAATTTGGACCGGGGCGCACCCGAAGGACGCGGAGGTCGGAGATTCGTGGCTATTGCCTCATAACAGAAGGGAGGCCGCGCTCACACATATCCCGAGGGTGAGCGCGGTTCGACCCATAGATCCCTTCATCGCGCTATTTTCCTCACAACCAAACGCCCCCCCCCTAACCAGTTCTCAAATTACCACCGAAGATTCTCGAGCTCTCCTTGTCTTCGGTGGGTGAGTGCTTTATAGACGCGCGACTTTCGATTCGATAGATTCATGCCCTCATCCTCCTAACCAGGGGCCACACTCCTCCGTTCAGCACAACGTCCGAGGGCGAATCGTACTTGCGCTTCGCGCGCGCGACGGGTCTTGACCCGTCTGCGGACACGTTCAGGTGAGTGACCATCGAAGATGCGTCGCTCGACTCGTTCCAAAACGTGCTATTCTCTATCGCTCGCTTCCGCGAGCTGACGGGCGCATATCCGACACGCATCACCGTCGTCGGCCACGATTTTAAGCGCCGGCGCTGCTTTGAACGACTACATCGACTCGCACTACGCTGGCCCAAGCTTCGGTTCACGTATGACGGTGTTCTGCTGGCGAGCGAGGCTGACGAGCGCGAGGCAACAGCGGGCGAGGTAACTCCTTTATGGCTTTCCTTCAGATGTATTCCGTATCATCTCATCTCTCGACTTTACGTCAGTTGTCCAACGCATATACTCCGTACTCTGGGGACCTGTACGGCTGTCACACACCGCTCGTGAAAAAACGCGCGGAACGGAACTTTCACATGCGAACACATGGCTATCATGTTGGCGCGCCAGAAATGGGCGAGCTGTTGGAGTGGTGCCCAAAGGATGGGAAACAGATATTCGGTGGGACACTTCCTTGGGCAGGAGCAGATTCTCTGCGGGTCGAATAGCCGCCCTAGGCGGTTATGGTGAAATTCGGGTTGGCACGATACGTGCACAGATTGCACAAGTCAACACTAAGTGCGAGGAATGCTGGTAGTAGGTCTTTGATACTCGCATTCGAGGAATCAATAGACGACAGGATTATGCAGGGTCTTTTTGAGGATGAGTGCACAACGATGCGAACGCAATCATATTTAATAGGAGTTTTAGTATACGGCGGTTATAAGTGGGGAAAGAGAGGAGGTAGAGCTGGGTGGGATGGTCTCGGTGATTTGAATTAGCTCACGGACTCGAGATATGGATCTCTTTGGCTAGACAAGGTGATATCAATACTAAAGATAATAGACGGCTTTGAACGGGAAGCAAAATGACAACAGTGAGCCGTAACCAAATAGGTGCTGAGATTGTGACTGGTATGAAAGGCAGACGACACCTACGAATCATCGATCTACTGTCGACCCTTCCCGATGATGGACAACTACGGGTCGACCGGAGAGCCGTCGAGCGGTCACAAATGGTTGTATGGCCTCCTGCACAGTTCCGAATATCTCAGACCCCACCAAGAAAAGATCACAGAGGTTGGGCAACACATCTGTGGCCTTTTCCCCAATGAGCCCCTGCAGTGCAGTTGCAATGACCGGCACAAGGCTCCTGGATACATGGAGACTCCGGACAGCGGTAAATGGGTGGAAAAATTCAAGGAATCGAGCGGACCTTATGCCGTCTGCCCCCTGCGAACCAAAGGGTGAATAGTCCGGGATGAGGTCAAGTCGTTCGATAAGAGAGAAGAAAGGCGAAAGCTGCTGGCACACCCGGGCCATTGAAACAACCTGCAAACCTAACCTCGGGCACGGGATTCTCAATATTGAGCCTCGTGGCTGGTCTAATTCGAGGGCGATGCGGAATGGGGCAATCAGCAGCGTGGCTGCCTTGGATGGCTTGAGATTTTTTGCACGATCGATGAATTGCTTTAAATGTGGAATGTCAAAGACAGGGTCCACGAAGAATGCCATGTCGAGTTGGTTGAGTACGGGGGTATCGATGCGGGCGAAGAAGTCTTCTGAGTATTTGGCCATGACTGCAAGGATGAGGTTGGTGAGAGCGGGGAGGACAACACGTGTTTGTGGAGGTGGACTGGGTTGGTTGGGGCGAGATAGAGGCGATGCAAATCTAAGCTGAAGTGACTTGAGCCTGTTCAACGACGACAAGCAGGCGACCATCGCCTTGGGTGGAATATATCCCGAATGGGGAAGACGCGTGAGTGAAAGGTCGACAAGGTCGGTGGCAGACAAAAGTAGGTTTGGCAATGCCGGAAATGAAATGTGGCACAGCTTGAGTGTTTGCAGACGTGGGGCGGATCCACCCAAGAACGAATCGGGAAGGGGAAGGACAGGCGTAGATACATATTCCGACAACAGCACCAGATGTGTCAACTCTGGGAATGGCACGCGCATTTTCGCGGCGAGTGCTTTCCCTGCTGAACTTGGAAAATCGTAGAAACTGATGGAACACACACGATCGGGATGCTCGAGTGCCGCAATGATGTTATCCAGCCCCACTCCGGACAACGTTCTGGTCGAAATATCTTCAATCACTATAGGCAAGGTTGGCCAGATATCCAGCATTGCCCTGACTGGTCTGTCTCTTCTGCAGAGAAGTCGTAGGTTCAGGCGCCGCGGTGACGCAAACACGACGTTTCGCCACCATCGACACACATGCACTAGGGTATGCCACACATCGACATTTAGAAGCCCGGATGGGTTTCCGTTGTCCAGATAGAAATCGAATATGTCCAGGAGGACATCGTCTGTGAGCTTGTCGATCGTCGTCACCTGGGCTAACCGCGGCAGTCAGCAGCAATCGAAGAAGTTTGCACGGAAGACATACATAGACCCCGCGGTCTATCAAATCCTCCCTGGAAGTGTGTCAAACGTTCCCCCATTTGCAAGTCCTTCGAGGAGCCGTCAATCTCGGTGGCACGGGCAAGTACACATGGGGCGACGATGTTGGCAGGGATGGCGACTGGACTCTGGACAGATTTTTGGGCACGACTATGAGAAAGCTCAGTTACTTCGGCAATGTGGTCAGTTACTTTTTCGGACGCACTTGGGAGAGCTCATTGTGGAGACGCTTTGCTCGATGGCAGATGGTGAGGTAGTTGTCTTGCGCGTTGCATTTGACGCGAAGGCTAAGCGCTAAGGGAGTGTACCACGTGCCTATACTGACCCCTGGCCACCTCCGACGTTTACCATGTTGAGGCTAGATGCACCATACTCGGCAGATACTCACGATGTGGTGACAGTAATACCAGCAAAAGTAAAAATACGGTGTCATCGCGCTCGATGGATGAGAAGTCTGCCCGAAACCCATCTGAGGTTTACCGCCACGAAATAACGGGGCCGGGGTGTGTGTACGAGTACTGTGTCAGAGTTGTAGAATGCTGCTCATTCCAACGACGCGGAGGATTCCTCAATCTCAATCATCACTAGCATCACTCGCTATACTCCTTCTCCAACCCCCTTCGTGCCACCGCACGCGGCGCCTGACAGACTTGATTGTATTGCCCTCCTCGCCTTCTCTCTATTGCTCAACCTTCGCTTCTTCGTGGCATCTTAGAAACGTTACTGACATGGCCAGGATAGCCCTTCGCATCGGGTCTCGATCACTCGCATCGTCATCATCATCGTAACAGGTCATGGAATTCGGACCGGGGCGCACCCAGAGGACGTGGAGGTCGGAGATTCGTGGCTCATAACAGAAGGGAGGCCGGCGTCCATCACATATTCCGAGGGTGAGCGCGGTTCGACCCATAGATCCCCTCATCACTATTTCCCTTACAATCAAATGTTCCCCCCTCTTAACCAGCTCTCCGAGTCAAATCGCCACCGAAGATTCTCGAGCTCTCCTCCGTCGTCTTCAGTGGGCGAGTGCTCTAGAGGCGCGCGACGTTCGATTCGATAGACTCATGCCCTCATCCTCCTAACTAGGGACCACACTCCGTTCAGTGTGGCAAATCGTACTCGCGCTTCGCGCGCGCGACCGGGTCTTCTCCTGTCTGCGGACATGGACATGTTCACGTGAGTGACCGTTGAAGACACGGTGCTCGACTCGTTCCAACATGTGCTATTCTCCATCGCTCGCTTCCTCAGGCTCACAGGCGCATATCCGACATGCATCACCGTCGTTGGCCACGATTTTAAACACGGGTTCTTTGAACAACTACATTGACTTGTACTATGCTGGCCCAAGCTTCAGTTCACATACAAAGGTGTCATGCTGGCAACAAGGCTGATAGCACAAGGACACAATGGGTGAGGTAACTCCTTTAAATATGAGGCATCAGCACCAGAGTACATGTACATGTATTGAGGTATCCCCTGTGTTGGGCTAGAATACCAAAACACCCACATTGAGGGTACAAGGGCCATACTGGCCCAGTATGGCCCTTGTACCCTCAATGTGGGTGTTTTGGTATCCTAGCCCAACACAGGGAATACCTCAATATGTGTATGTGTATGTGTACTCTGGTGCTGCAGTGCTCTCCAACATTTGAGCACAAATGTGAATTTCTTCATGTAGCTCAGGCCTTAAGTGTGAACTGGATTCAATCTATAAATGCTGATGCATAAACCCCCTGCCAAGGGTTTGTGAGCAATTTCTCCATTACGGTGTCAGTGGTCGGGTCGGAGGCCGAGACCAATACACCGTTCCCCCCCCTGAAGGTCACGCCCCGAAGCAGAAGAGGGAGGTTGCTTGCGCAGGCAGTGAAGGGCTGCCGGCCAGGTAAAGAAGGATTGATCAACCAACGTGCCAGTGGTCGACCAGGCCGCCCATCGCATAAACGTATCGTTCATGCGCCTTGAAATCAATATTGCTAGAGGCATCGAGACATACCGAGTCACTGCTGGGGCAGAGCCGCCGACCCACGCCTTCGTAGATAACAGGGAGGAGCGCGGGGAAGCCCACACGGCAAGACAAGATAGGAGTGAGTGGGAGTGGCGCGGCGCCGGGGGCGGGTCTGAGAGGCGTGACACAGGGGTAATAATGTCAGGCGGCGTGAGCACCGTGGAGCGTCCAACAACGGGAAAGGAGTCCTCTGCGCCGAGAGCTGGTGGTGACGGTTATGAGTTATCGAGCCTGGTGAGTGGGCTGTTTCTGTTGAGCACGAGAGGGGATAGCCGGGCAATGAACGAGTGTCGAAGGCGATGATGCGAGGGCAATACGAAGCCCTTTTAAGTTGTTACAAGTACGCTATTTTATCAGCAGTAACAGTAATTTGAGACATGAAGTACAATACCAAAACATGAAGGTAAAACATTTTGAGCGAGCACAAAGGCGGCACATGGGCACGCATGCTCTGGAATGTTGTAGAAACGACCTATTGACAAAGCGTAGACAATCTTGGATCGTCAACAGCTTTGTGGCATATAGTCACGAGTGTCTGCCTATTGTGATCAGCCTGTAATCAAAGAATAAAGGAACGGGTATCGTAGAACTGAACCGAGACAGACAACGGGATAACCCCGTTATAGGGCACTGATCCGAAACCCACCAGCTGGGGCACCAGCAGAGTGAGAAAGCATCTCTGAAGGGGGCACGGAAGGATGTGAAGGGGGTGGTGGGGACCGGCTTTTGACGCGGTGACGCGGTCTTCCCGCGTAGGGGAGCCCTGACACGAGGAGGCGCATGAAGGCAACGGCGACGATCAATGCCAGCACGCAACTTTGCGTCGACGGGGTGAACGGCTGCAGTCATGGAGTGACGAGAGGTCCGCTCGCAGGCATTCGATTACTTCCTGCCAGTGCGCGTCCCGGAGCGACCAGGTCAGTCGCTCCGAGTCTTCTGTCCGTACTGGTGACGCCAGTCGTCGCGGTCAAGGCGCAATTGAACGCGTCTACCTCCGCACAATCCGCAGGGAGGCATCCGAGAATGGCCACATTCCGCTGCTGTTCGGCCACTGCGAGGGCGAAATGTGCAATCCATGGACCACACATGCCGCTCTCGCCATGGTCGTAATAAGCGTGCGGTTCCCGATGCCAGTGCGGGAACAGCACGTCATCATTCTCAAGGTGCGGGCGAGGCTTGCTCCGGTGGAATCGGTCATACAGGTGTCACGCGCGCAAGTATGCTGGCAGATCCACGTGGTAGGACGAGGTGTTCGGCCGCGCGTCCAATATTCTGAACGGACCGACGTACTTCGGTAGCAGCTTTGTCGCTCGGACTTTCAGCAGCGACAGATCCACGGTGGAGAAGTATACATGAGGTCCCCTGCTTCAAACTCGTCACTGTCGCGCCTGCGCCGGTTGGCGGGGTGCGCTTGCCGGACATGACTTTCAATGATCGCATCGTGCGGGTCTGCCAGGTTTCGCAATGCGTGTTTTACGAACCGCTTGATGCCCGGGGCGGTGCTGGGTTCTGGCTCAATGCCTGGATTCATGCTGGGCATGTAACCATAATTCAACTCGAACGGGGCGAACCCAGACGAGTTGCTGATGGCTGAGTTCAGTGCGAACTCGACCATCGAGACTTTGGCCGTCCACTGGCAGTCTCGCTGGTCTGGCCGTACTATTGCGCGTAGAATCTGCGCGACTGACAGTATCGCGCGTTCGGACGCGCCATCCGTCTGGGGATGGAACGATGTGAACATAAGAAGCTTGATGCCGAGCATCTCATGCGTTTCGCGTCAAAACCGGGACGTGAACTTGGAGTTGCGGTCGGAGACGATTGTCGTCGCTAGACCATGCAAGCGTACAATCTCGCGGACACACAACCAGGCGAGCTCGCTGGCCGTGGTCGTTGTACGAATTGGTACCAGGTGCACCATAGACGTGAGACGACATATGACCACCCACAGGTGGTCGAAGCCTGCCGATTCTGGGAACGGACCTACGAAGTCCAGTCGTGACCGCCTCTGCTCCTCGTCGAACGCGCTGCGGAATACAAATTCGGATTAAAAAAAAAAAAAAAGAAGTCCATTGCTATCGATCCCAAAGGTCGCGTGGGGATCGGGAGGCTATGCAGCAGTCCGGGGACCTTCTGGTTGCTTGCCTTCGTGGTCCGGCAGATCGGGCACGTCTTGCTTGCAGTACTGCTCAATGCTTGACCGGTTCGTGGCCACCAGCAGTGCCGTCGCATGTACTCGGCCGGGCCAAAGTGCCCAAGGATCCCGTGTGCTTGTGATATGACTATTTCCGTCAATCGTCGATTCTGGTGTACGACTGATACGACGCACAAGACCGTCTCGCCAGAGCGGTTCTTGGTGTATAAGAGACCGTCATCGATCTCGAAGTTGGCATGGTGTCCGATGTTATCGAGCACCTTCGAGCAGATAAATTTTGGGGTATCCACCCTTAAAGGCGTTTAGTATGGACCGGTTGCCCTCCACCCGGGGGGCGTAGGTCCGGCTGCTGGCCCAATGAGTCGCCCACGTTCAACAGTGTGTGTGTGTGAGACAGGGGACGAGTCTTTGCCTCGCATCACATGTGCCCAGAGGTCGGGCATGATTGTGCACGGCGCCCCGCAGGGTACGCGAGGCAACCGAACGCTCGGGTTAAGCCCGCGTGGCTTGGCTTGCACGCGGTCACATGATAGCGCGGTAATACCGTTGCCGGCTGCCTTACACTTTCCTTCAGATGTATTCTGTATCATCTCATCTCTCGACTTTACGTCAGTTATCCAACGCATATACTCCGTATTCTGGAAACCTGTACGGCTGTCGCGCACCGCTCGTGAAAGAACACGCCGAACGGAACTTTCACATGCGAACCCACGCCGGCTATCATGTTGGCGCGCCAGAAACGCCAGTGGGCGAGCTGCTGGAGTGGTACTCAAAGGATGGGAAACAGATATTCGTTGGGACACTTCCGTGGGGAAAGGAGTAGATTCTCTGATGGTGGTAAGATCCGAATCGGCACGATATGTGCACAGATTGCACAAGTCAACACTAAGTGCGAGAGCAGCTAGTAGACCTCTGATACTCGCATTCGATGAATTGATAGATGACAGCCTGAGGATTATGCCGAGTCTTTTTGAGGATGAGTGCACAACGACGCGAACCCAATCATATTTGATGGGTGTGTTAATATACGGCGGTTATAAGTGGGGAAAGAGAGGTAGAGCTGGCGTGAATGGCTTGGGATGGGGTTGTCTCGGTGATTCGAATTAGCTCATGGGCTTGAGATATGGATCTCTTTAGCTAGACAATTCAGTATATTGCGCTCGAAATAGAGAATCACCCTCATGGTCCTTGCCAGCTGTTTGGCAGTCGTCAGTCCGGTCATTCTTCCTTCAATATAAGGATCGGTGGTCTCAATATTAAAGGTAATAGATGGCTTTGAATGGGAAGCAAATAACAACAGTGAGCTGTAACCAAATAGGTGCTGAGTATGACTGGTATGAAAGGAAGACGACATAAGGAATCATCGATCTGCTGTCGACCCTTCCCAATGACGGACAGCTACAGGTTGACCGGAGAGCCGTCGCGCGGTGACAAATGGCTGTATGACCTCCTGTACAGTTCCGAATATCTCAGACCCCCCCAAGAAAAGATTACGGAGGTTGGGCAACACATCTGTGGCGCTTTCCCCAATGAGCCCCTGCAGTGCGGTTGAAATGAACGGCACAAGACTCCTGCATACATGGAGACTCCAGGTAGCGGTAAATGGTCGGAAAACTTGAAGGAACTGGGTGGTGGACTCTATATCGTCTTCCCCTTGCAGTTCAGTGGGCGATAGGTTCGAGACGAAGTCAAGTCGTTCGATAAGAGAGCAGAAAGGCGAAAGCTGGCCGCATACCAGGGCGATTGAATCAACTTCATCTTGCCAATTTTCGCTTTCGTAGCTGATTAATATTTTCAACATTGAGCCACGTGGCTGGTCGAATTCGAGGACGATGCGGGATGGGGAAATCATTAGCGTGGCTGCCTTGGATGGCTTGAGATTTTTTGAACGACCGATGAATTGCTTTAAATGTGGAATGTCAAAGACAGGGACCAGGAAGAATGCCATGTCGAGTTGGTTGAGTACGGGGGTATCGATGCGGGCGAGGAAGTCTTCCAAATAGCCGATCATGCCATAAAGGCTAAGGTAGCTGAGAGCGGGAAGGACGACGCGTGTCCGTGGAGGTGGACTGGGTTGGTCGGGGTGAGATAGAGGCGATGGGGGTCTAAGCTGAAGTGACTTGAGCCTGTTCAAAGAGGACAAGCAGGTGACCATCACCTCGGGTGAAATATATCCCGATTGGGGAAGATCCGTGAGTGAAATGTCGATGTCGACAAGGTCAGTGGCAGACAAAAGAAGATTTGGTAATGCCGGAAATGAAATGTGGGACAGCTTGAGTGTTTGCAGACGTGGGGCGGATCCACCCAAGAACGAGTCGGGAAGGGGAAGGACAGGCGTAGGCAGACCTTCCGACAGAAGCACCAGATGTGTCAACTCTGGGAATGGCACCTGCATTTCCGCGGCGAGTGCTTCCCCTACTGAACTTGGAAAATACCAGAGACTGATGGAACACACACGATCGGGATGCTCGAGTGCCACAATGATGTTACCCAGCCCCTCTTTCGATGCCCCGATCCAGTCGTCCTCGATCACTATGGGCAAGGCTGGCCAGCTATCCAGCATTGCCCTCACTGGTCTATTTCTTCTGCAGAGACGTCGTAGGTTCAGGCGCCGCGGTGACGCGAACATGACGTCTCGCCACCTTCGACATACATGCACTAGCGGATGCCATATGTCGGCATCTCGAAGTCCGTACGGGTTTTCAATGTCCAGATAAACGTCGAATATCTCTAGGAGGACATTGTCTGTGAGCTTGTCGATCGTCACATGGGCTAACCGCGGCAGTCAGCAGCGATCGAAGATGTTTGCACGGAAGACATACATAGACCTCGCGGTGCATCGAATTCTTCCTGGAAGTGTGCCAAACGTTCCCCCATCTGCAAGCCTTTCGAGGAGCCGTCAGTCTCAGTGGCACGGGCAAGGACACATGGGGCAATGATGTTGGCAGAGATGGTGACTGGACTCTGGACATATTTTTGGGCAGGACTATGTGAAAATTCAGTTATTTCGGCAATGTGGTCAGTGACTTTTCTCGTACGCACTTGGGAGAGCTCATTGTGGGAATGCTTTGCTCGATGGCAAATGGTGAGATAGTTGCATTGCGCGTTGCTTTGAACGCGAAGGTTTTGAATGAGAAGGATAAGCGCGGAGGCCGTTGAGGCGCTAAAAGAGGGTACCACGTGATCATATGACATAATCAATTTTATGCGCCTGACATTGCCTGGCCTTTGACGTTTACTATGTTGAGGCTAGGATACTCGGCAGATACTCAGGCGTTTAATTTATTTAATTTCTTTAATTTTCATGGACCCCTCCTCACCTATAGTTACCTCGCCCATCGTGATGACAGTAATACCAGCAAAAGTAAAAATACGGTGTCATCGCGCTTGATGGATGGGAAGTCTGCCCGAAATCCATCCGAGGTTTACCGCCACGAATAACGGGCGTGTCAAGGGCAGTGTGTATCGTGTGTCAGAGTTGTAGAATGCTGCTCATTCCAATGACGTGGAGGATTCCTTCGTGCCACCGCACGCCTGACAGACTTGAGTAGCTTGAGTTCCCTCCTCGTCATTGCCCCGCATTCTCTCTATTGCTCAACCCTCGCTTCCCCAATTCCCCGGCTCAGCATACCCCGCTTCTTCGTGCCATATTAGAAACGTCGCTGACATGGCCCTTCGCATCGGGTCTCGATTACTTCGTGATCGTCATCGTAACGGGTCACGGAATTTGGACCGGGGCGCGCCCGGAGGACGTGGAGTCGAAGATTCGTGGCTACATTGCCTCATACCAGATGGGAGGCCGGCGTCCATTGAGCACACATATCCCGAGGGTGAGCGCGGTTCAACCCCTACACCGAAGATTCTCGAGCTCTCCTCGTCCTCAGTGGGCGAGTGCGCTATAACGCGACGCGCGACGTTCGATATCGATATATTCCTGCCCTTATCTTCCTAACCAGGGCCACACCCCTCTGTTCAGCGCGACATCAGAGGGCAAATCGTACTTGCGATTCGCGCGCGCGACGGGTCTTCTCCCGTCTGCGGACGTGTTCACGCGAATGACCATCGAAGACGCGGCGCTCGACTCGTTCCAAAACGTGCTGTTCTCCATCGCTCGCTCGAGCTGACGGGCGCACATCCGACGCGCATCATCGTCGTCGGCCGCGATTTCAAGCGCCGGCCACTTCTCTCCACTTTCGGAAAGTTCAGTTGTCCAACGTATATGCTCCGTACTCCGGGATCTGTACGGCTGTCACGCACCGCTCGTGAAAAAACGCGCCGAACGGAACTGTCACGTGCGAACGCATGGCTATCATTTTGGCGCGCCAGAAATGGGCGAGCTGCTGGAGCGGTGTCTAGAGGACGGGAAAGAGACATTTCGCTGGGACACCTCCTTGGGCAAAGGAGTACTTTCTTTTGAGGGTCGAATAGCCGCCGCAGGCAGTTATGGTGAAATTCGAGTTGGCGCGATACGTAAGTCAGCAGTAAGTGCAACGAAAGCTGGTAGACCTCTGATACTCGCATTTGAGGAATTAATAGATGTTAATATATGTGAGCGGGGAAAGAGAGGACCTAGACTTGGCGTGAATGATTTTAGGTAGAATTGTCTCCGTGTCTGAATTAGCTGACCGGCTTCAGGTATGGATCTCTTTGGAATATTTGCCTGAAGGATGGCACCCGCTCACGCTCGAAATACAGAAATACAGAATAGCGCTCCTCGTGATCCTTGCCAACTGCGCTGACAGTTATCAATCATGCCTCTCTTAAGGATCATGGTGATATCAATAGTAAAGGGTAATGGATGACCTCGAATGGGAAGTAAGCGAGAACAGTGAACTGGAACCAAATAAGTGCTGAGTGTGACTGGGACGAAGAGCAGACGACACCAATGAATCACCAATCTGCTTGTCACCCATCCCAATGATGGATAACTATAGGATGACCGGAGAGCCGTCGTGCGTCGACAAATAGTCGCATAACTTCCGGTACAGTTCCGGGTATCGCAGATCCCAAGAAAAGATCACGTAGGTGGGGCAACACTTCTGTGGCCCTTGGCCCAATGAACCCCTGCAGTGCAGTTGCAATGAACGGCACAAGGCTCCAGGGTACATGGAGACTCCGGACAGCAGTAAATGGCTGGAAAAGCTCGAGGAATTCGGCGGACACTATGCCGTCTTCCCCTTGCGAATCAAAGGGCAGATAGTCCCAGACAAGGTCAAGTCGTTCGATAAGAGAGAAGAAAGGCGAAAGCTGGCGGCACACCCAGGCCATTTTATCAACCTGCCAATCTACCCCTTTTCGGCACAATATCCTCAACATCGAGCCATGTGGCCCGTCTAATTCGAGTCGGATGCCCGATGGGTAAAACAGCAGCATGGCTGCCTTGGGTGGCTTGAGACCTTTTGCACGACCGATGAACTCCTTTAAATGGGGAATGTCAAAGATGAGGTCCAGGTAGAATGTCATTGAGAACTTGTCGAGTACGGGGGTATCGATGTGGGAGAGGAAGTCTTCCAAATACCCGACCATGCCAGCAGAAAAATAAAGGTCGGTGAGAGCGGGAAGGACAATACGTGTCTGGGGAGGCGGACTGGGTTGGTCGGGGAGAGCTCGAGGCGATCGGAATCCAAGTGTAAGTGACTTGAGCCTGTTCAAGGAGGACAAACAGGCGAAGTCTGCCCGAACGCGAACAGCGGGCGTGTCAAGGGCAGTGTATACAAAGGTGTCAGAGTTGTAGAATGCTGCTCTGCTCATTTCAACGACGCGGAGGACAATATTAATCATCACTGCATCACTCGACGGCATGCTCCTTTTGCAAACTCCTTCGGGCCCCCCGCACGTCCCTCACGCCCGTCGCCTGAGTCCTCGCATTAATGGAACCTGCATTCACTGCTATTTTTTCCGATGTCAAAGCGCGTGAAAATAAAATATATCGTTCGTAATCAGACTGACCAAAAGCCAACCGTAAAAATCCAATCATAATCCAACCATGGGAACTGCCATCCCATTCATGAATTTTCCAAGTTAAAACCAACATGATGCTAATCCCACCACCCCCGTTCTCTTCTCTATTCCCCCCTCAAAACTGACATGGATTCAGGTCGGAGCCCGAAACCCTAGATCTGACTGCCGATGAAACTAGTACTACTTATTACGAGGTGAGGGCTTTTTTTTCTCCAAGTCATCTTGCACATCGACGCTCACCGTGTCATGCAGTTCCAACACTCTCGCAACTCATTCAAGGTCACTGTTACCCCTGACATGATTGGAACTGTTCGGTTCAGAGTCGCTCCTGTACACCCAGGTCCCGTCGTATGCTTCTGCTTATCTCTCTCTTTTTTTCTTATGCTCATGTTCTTTTTAGACCATAGAGGTCACTGTCGTCCCCACGCACCGATATCAGTCTGAAGAGTCGGTCGACGCGCAACGGACAGCTGTCTGCATTCGGGATCCACTCTCGGAGGATCTCGCCATCTCTGAAACAGAGCCCGAGAGTTTGCCGGAGGTCGATGGCACCAGTGTTACGTCGGGCAGCATACGAAAGGTGCGTCTCGTATTACTAGTCTGTACTTGGTGCTTATCTGTCTACAGAGAAAGCAGGCCACTACGAAGACGCCTGCGTCAAAGCGTGCGAAGACCGATTAGCCTGGAACGTATATCTTACGATGCTATCCAGCAAGATATTCGTTATATCAAGTTGTATCAACTCATCATCAAAGCCCTGCTCTGTCAACCATCGTTGTAGTCGCTGTCTTGTTGTACGCATGTTTTCGTCCATTGCAATAAAAGTGTTTTCTTTTCTTATTTCGATGTGAAGTCGCGTCGATCATCGGACCATATGTATGCGCGTGCCTCTGTCTAGCATATCATTTATGCGCCGTCCCCATCCTTACTCACCCATGTATACTCATTGTGATTGCGATAAATGCGGTAGGAGGCTCGTCTCGTCTCAGATCAAAGCGAATCATCTACGATCGTCCCTTAGGCCTTAGGCGTCATACGGCTTCGCAGCAGATAACATGGCAAAGTGACTCGTTTGCGGGTCCGTCGGTCTCCACGTCCTCGAGGAACCTGCCTGGCGCGCCCGCCCTTTTCCTGTGTGTAATATGGTATCGAAGATCCCCTGGGGTTGCCACGTTCCGTATGCGATCAGGGGATGCCCGATCACGTTGTGGTGTCGGCTGCTTTATTTTGACGTCCTCGCCTCACCATCATGCCCGTTGAAACCCCTTTTCCTTTCCCAGGGCGCGCGTGGTGGAGCAGTCGGCACCTCGTATAGCCCAGAACGAATGACACGACACCTGAGGCAGATCACCCGGCGGACGACACTGTGGAGGAGGACATTGACTATGCAGGCCCTACTAGTTATCCATTCCACACCCTCTGAGGACGATACCGACCCTTTCTTGTGTGAAACCGCATTGGACGATGCGCTCCCAGCGTTAAGGATGTCCCAGGACACTTCGTGGTGATTTACGCGGTGGTGCCATGGCTCCATCTTCAATTTGGTCTTCCGCGCGTTGCATGCATGCAATTGCAGTGCTCGCGTTTATCGCATGTCTTATCCCCAGATCCAGTTGCTTCACCTCTGTCCTTCTTGCCGAGACGTGTTCCCATCGTCCGATTCTGAACGCGTACGAGACGAATGTGCAACTTGTAAGATCCCCTTTTCTTATCGGATCAAACGAAGCGAGGGAGTCACCGCGGTTCGAAAACCCCCCGTCTCAAGTATCCGCATATGCCGTTACTGTATTAGATCAGATAACGGCGCTCCTCAAGGTTCCGGGGGGCGAAGGCTCTGCTTGACGAGTGGCGCGTCAAGCCGCGAAGACCAGGCGACTACGGTGATATCTTCGACGAGGCCATGGCTCAGCGCTCAGCGCTGAGCACTAATGCCTCAGGCCTCAGGGATGGATTACCGATTACCACGTGCCCATAACTCAACCGACCACTTGACATGGTCAAACATACTGTATGTCGTACACCTGACATTGCCTGGCCACCTCCGTCGTTCACCATGTTGAGGCTAGGTGCACCCTACACGGCAGATCCCCAGCTATGGCAGCCGTTAACCAGGTGAACGTGTCATCGTTACAAGTGGGAGATGGAATCGGAGAAGATACTCAAGGTGTGGTGACAGTAGTGCCGGCAAAAGTCAAAATTCGGTGCCATCGCGCTTCGATGGATGGGAAGTCTTCCCGAAACCCATCCGAGTTTTGCCTCCACGAACAACGGACGTGTCAAGGGTGGTGTGTACGAAGGTGTCAGAGTTGTAGAATGCTGCCCAACACCAGTTTCGTTCCAACGACGCGGAGGATTCCTCAATCCCAGTCATCACTGCATCACTACGCCCCTTTTCAACAACCTCCTCCGTGCCCCTGACCAACTTGAGCGCCTCCCCCTCCTCGTCATTGCCCTCTTCGCATTCTCTCTATTGTTCAACCCTTCGCATCCTCTATTCCCCAGCTCAGCACACCCCGCCTTTTCTCAACGTCTTAGAAACGTTACCGACCAGGCCTTTCGAGTTGGGCGTTCGATCACCTTGTCATCGTACCGGGTCATGGAATTTGGACCGGGGCGTACCCGGAGAACGCAGAGATCGAAGGATCCGTCGCTACCTGCTTCATACCAGAAGGGACCCCGGCGTCCGTCCATTTCATGCGCACACATATCCCGAAGGTGAGCGCGGTTTCGGCCCCCTCACAATCAAATGTCCCTCCCTAACCAGCTCTCAAATCGCTACCGAAGGTTCTCGAGCTCTCCTCGTCTTCAGCGGGTGAGTGCTTTCGAGGCGCGCGACGTTCGAGGCCGAATCGTACTTGCGCTTCGCGCGTGCGACGGGTTTTCTCACACGTACGAAGGTGTTCCGCTGGCGAACGAGGCTGACGAGCGCGAGGCAGCAGCGGGCGAGGTAACTCCTTTACGGCCCTTATTCCGTATCATCTCGTCTCTCGACTTTCGGTCAGTTGTCCAACGCATATATTCCGTACTCTGGGGACCTGTGCGGCTGTCACGCACCCCTCGAGAGAAAAAACGCGCGGAACGGAACTTTCACATGCGAACACACACATGGCTATCATGTTGGCCGGTTGGCGCGCCAGAAATGGACGAGCTGCTGGAGTGGTGTCCAAAGGATGGGAAAAGAGATATTCGCTGGGACACTTCCTTGGGCAAGTAGATTCTCTGAGGGACGAATAGCCATCCCCGGCAGTTATGGTGAAATTTGAGTTGGCACGATACGTGCACAAATTGCACAAGTCAACACTAAGCGCGAGGGCAGCTGGTAGACCTCTAGTAGTCACATTCGAGGAATTAATGGATGACAGGGTCTTTTTGAGTATGAGTATACGACGATGCGAACCCAATCATATTTGATAGGAGTGTTCATATAATCATATACGGCGGTTTTAAGTGGGGAAAGAGAGGAGGTAGCGCTGTGTGGGATTGTCTCGGTGATTCGAATTAGCTGGCGGGCTCTAGGTATGGATCTCTTTGGGATATATGCCTGAAGGACCGCACCGCTCACGCTCGAAATACAGAATAGCGCTCCTCAAGGTCCTTGCCAGCTGCACTCAGGCTGGCGGTCATCAATAATCCGGACATTCCTCTTTCAACATAAAGATCATGGTGATATCAATGGTAAAGATAATGGATGGCTTCGAACGGGAAGTAAACAGTGATCTGGAACCAAATAAGTGCTGAGTGTGACTGGTTTGAAAAGTAGACGACACCAATGAACCACCGATCTACTTGTCACCCTCCCCAATGACAAATAACTATAGGATGACCGGAGAGCCGTCGTGCGTCGACAAATGGTCGTATAGCTTCCGGTACAATCACAGATCCCAAGAAAATATCATGTAGGTGGGGCAGCACTTCTGTGGCCCTTGGCCCAATGAGCCCCTGCAGTGCAGTTGCAATGAACGGCACAAGGCTCCGGGGTACACGGAGACTCCGGACAGCGGTAAATGGTTGCAAAAGTGCGAGGAATTGGGCGGACACTATGCCGTCTTCCTCTTGCGATTCAAGGGGCGGATAGTCCCAGACGAGGTCAAGTCGTTCGATAAGAGAGAAGAAAGGCGAAAGCTGGCGGCACACCCGGGCCATTTTATCAACCTGCCGATCTACCCCTCGGCACAAGATTTTCAACATCGGGCCATGTGGCCCGTCTAATTCGAGTCGGATGCCCGATGAGTAAAACAGCAGCCTGGCTGCCTTGGGTGGCCTGAGACCTTTTGCACGACCGATGAACTGTTTTAAATGTGGAAATTCATAGTTGAGTTCCTGATAGAATGTCATTGAGAACTTGTCGAGTACGGGGGTATCGATGCGGGCGAGGAAGTCTTCCGAATAGCCGATCATGCCAGAAAAGGAAAGGTTGGTGAGAGCGGGAAGGACAACACGTGTCTGTGGAGGTGGACTGGGTTGGTCGGGGAGAGCTCGAGGCGATCCGAATCCAAGTGTAAGTGACTTGAGCCTGTTCAAGGAGGACAAACTGGCGGCCATCGACCCGGGTGAAATATATCCCAAATAGGGAAGAAGCCAAAGTGTAAGATCGACAAGGTCAGTGGCAGACAAGAGGAGGTTCGGTAATTCCGGGAATGGAATGCCCATCAATTGGAATCTTCGCAGACGTGGGGCTGATCCACCCAAGAACGAGTCGGGAAGCGCAGATATATCACTGGCAGACGACCATAGTTCCAGACGTGTCAGCTCTGGGAATGGCACCTGCATTTCCACGGCGAGTAGTTCCCCTACTGAACTTGGAAATTCGTGGAGTTGGATGGAACACACACGATCGGGATGCTCGAGTGCCGCAATGATGTTGTCCGGCCCCATCGGGCACCTCCGCGTCCAATTATCATGAATCTCTATGGGCAAGGCTGGCCAGATATCCAGCATCGCCCACGATGGTGTATCTCTGTCGCAGAGAAGTCGTAGATTCAAGCGGCGGG
The DNA here is from genome assembly GCA_022496215.1 of Russula brevipes. Classification (NCBI taxonomy): domain Eukaryota; kingdom Fungi; phylum Basidiomycota; class Agaricomycetes; order Russulales; family Russulaceae; genus Russula; species Russula brevipes. Next base: position 81,261 of record WTXF01000089.1, on the reverse strand, counting down.
GTGATGCAAACACGATGTCTCGCCACCTTCGACACACATGCACCAGTGTATGCCATTTATGGATGTCTTGCGGGCCTTTGTCGTTCAGATAAAAATCAAATATATCCAAGAGGGCATCATCTGTGAGTTTGTTGGCAGTCGACTCGGACTGGCCTACACCGTAGCAGTCAGCAGGTTCGCAGAGGTTCGCACAGAAGACATACATAGACTTCGCGGACAGTCGAACTCTTGTGTCAAACATTCCCCCGTCTGCAAGTCTTCTGAGGGGCCGGGGTCATCGGTCCAGGTGGCACGGACACGGGGAAATAAACATTGGGCAATGCTATTGGGCAAGAAGGTGGCTAGACTTGGGACAGCTTTTCGGGTTCGGCTATGTGAAAACTCGGTTATTTTAGCAATGTAGTCAGTGACTTTTCTCGGACGCACTTGTGAAAGTTCATTGTGGAGACGCGTTGATTGATGGCGGACGGTGAGCTAGTTGCGTTGCCATTTGTGTTTGCCACGTTTGACGTGCTGGCTAAGCGCTAAGGCGCTAAGGGATTGTTCCACGTGTTCATATACAATACTGTACCTCAACCCGGTTCTTGATACGATGGATTGCCTAGCCACCTCCGACGTTCACCATGTTGAGGCTAGGTGCACCATATACTACTCGGCAGCCCATGGCAGCTGTTAATCGTTAATCACGTGAACGTGTCGGCCTTCGGAGACGGAATTGGAGAAGATAAATACTCACGATGTGGTGACGGTGGTGTCATCGCTCTTGATGCTTGATGCTTGATGGCCAGGAAGTCTGCCCGAAACGCATCCGAGTTTTGCCACCACGAATAACGGGCGTGTCAAGGCCAGTGTGTACGAGGGAGTCAAAATTGTAGAATGCTGCTCATTCCAACTACGCGGAGGATTCCTCAATCTCAATATCTATCACTGTCCTTTTCCACCTCTTCGTTCCCCCGCACGCCTGACAGACTTGAGCGCCCTCCTCGTCAATGCCCTCCCCGCATTCTGCCATTCTCTCTATCGCTGAACCTTCGCTTCCTCTATTCCCCAGCTCGGCACACCCCACCTTTTTCGCAACATCTTAGAAACGTTACCGACCAGGCCTTTCGCGTTGGGCCTCGATCACCTTGTCATCGTACTGGGTCATGGAATTTGGACCGGGGCGCACCCTGAGAACGCAGAGATCGAAGGATTCGTCGCTACCTGCTTCACACGGGAAGGGACGCCGGCGTCCATCCATTTCTCGCGCACACATATCCCTAACCAGCTCTCGAATCGCCACTGAAGATTCTCGAGCTCTCCATGTGTTCAGCGGGTGAGTGCTTTCGAGACGCGTGATGGGTCCTCTCCCGTCTGCGGACATGTTCACGGGAGTGACCACTGAAGACGCCACGCTCAACTCCTTCCAAAACGTGTTATTCTTCATCGGTAGCTTTCCACGATTTGATGAGCGCATATCCGACACACATCACACTCCATAATCTGGGGACCTGTACGGCTATCATGCACCCTTCATGACAAAAAAAGTGCGGAACGGAACTTAAATGCGAACACACGGTTGTCATGTTGGCGTGGTAGAAATGGGCGAGCTGCTGGGGTGGTGCCCAAGGATGGGAAAGAGATATTCCCTGAGACACTTCCACGGTGAAAGGAGTAGATTCTCTGAGGGTCGAATAACCGTCCCAGGCAATTATAGTACGGTGAGATTCGAGTTGGCACGATATGTGCACAGATTACACAAAAGTCGACATTAAAGCGCGAAGGAGGCTGGTAAACCTCTGACTGATAGTCACATTCGAGGAATTAATAGATGACAGGATTATGCAAGGTCTTTTTGAGGATGAGTGCACAACGATGCGAACCCAAAATCATATTTGATAGGAGTGTTAATATACGGCGGGTATAGGTGGGGAAAGAGGGGTAGAGCTGGCGTGAATGACTTGGGGTGGGATTGTCTCGGAGATTCGAATTAGCTCACGGGCTTGAGATATGGACCTCGTTGGGACATATGCCTGAAGAATGGCACCCGCTGCTCGCGCTCGAAATAGAGAACCACCCTCATGATCCTTGCCAGCTGCTTGGCGGTCATCAATCCGGTCAATCCTCCTTCAACATAAGGCCCATGGTGATGCCAATAGTAAAGGTAATGGATGGCTTCGAGTGGGAAGAAAATGACAACAGTGAGCCGTAACCAAATAAATGCTGAGAGTGTGACGGGTATGATAAGCAGATGACACCAATGAATCACCGATATGCCGTCAACCCTTCCCAATGATGGACAGCTACGGGTCGACGGGAGAGCCGTCGTGAGATGACAAATAGCTGCATGGCTTCCGGTACAGCTCCGGGTATCGCAGGTCCCCCCAGGAAAATATCACTGAGGTTGGGCAACACTTCTGTGGCCCTTGGCCCAATGAGCCCCCGCAGTGCAGATTCAATGAGCGGCACGACACTCCTGGATACATGGAGACTCCGGATAGCGGAAAATGGCCGGAAAAGGTCAAGGATTTGGGCTGACTCCCTTTGTAGTTCAATGTACAAATAGTCCGCGATGAAGTCCAGTCGTTCGATGGGAGATAAGAAAGGCGAGAGGCGGCTGCATACCCGGGCCATTGAATCAACTTGCCAATTTACGTTGTCGCACCTGACTTCCAACATTGAACGATGGTGCCGGTCCAACTCGAGTCGGATAGACCGTGATTGAAACCGTACGGTGGCTGCCTTGAACGGCTCGAGACCTTTTGCACGACCGATGAATTGCTTCAAGCGTGGAACGTCAAAGGCGTTCAGGTGTACCGTGAAGAATGACATGGAGAGTTGGTCGAGTACGGGGGCATCGATACGGGCGAGGAAGTCTTCCGAGTAGTCGGCCATGCCTGCAAAGGTAAGCTTGGTGAGAGCGCGGAGGACAACACGTGGTTGTGGAGGTGGACTGCGTTGGTCGGGGCGAGATCGAGGCGATTCGAATCCAAGTGAAAGTGACTTGAGCCTGTTCAATGAGGACAAACAGGCGACCATCGACGCGGGTGAAATATATCCCGAATGGGGAAGACGCGTGAGTGTAAGGTCGACGAGGTCACTGGCAGACAAAAGTAGGTTCGGTAATGCCGGAAACGGAATCCCTATCAATTGGAGTGTTCGCAGACGCGGGGCGGATCCACCCAAAAACGAATCGGGAAGGACAGACATAGATCTATCATCCGACCATAGTTCCAGATATGTCAGCTCTGGGAATGGCACCTGTATTGCCGCGGCGAGTAGTTCCCCCGGTGAACTTGGAAAATAACGGAATTCAATGGAATGCACACGATTGGGATGCTCGAATGCAGCAATCACTGCGGAAACGAGTTTATTTTCCGATGTAAAACCGCGTGAAAATATATCGTAATCACATCGTAATCAGACTCGGATTAGATTTGAGCGAAAAGCCAACCATAATCCGATCCTATTCCAATCCCGGGAACTGCCGTCCCACTTCACAAATTTTCCACGTTAAAACCGACATCGGATTCATGACTGTGATCCTAATCCCACTGCAATCTGCACTCAGTTTTCTTTCTCCGTTCTCTTCTCTATTCCTACTTAAAACTGACATGGACTCAAGGTCGGAGCCCGAAATGTTTGGACATCAATGATGAAGTAAGCTTTTTTTTCTCCAAGTCGCTAAGTCGACTCGCCTGTGGACGCTCATCATATCTCGCATTAATATTCTTCCGCAGGTGTTGCGTGTACCAGGGTAAAACCTGCCCAAGTTCAAACTTAGCCATGCCCCCACCAATTCATGCGATGTGCAGTACACGCGCATATGTACTCATGTTGTGCTGCAAGAAACTGCGGGCCAAGACCACTTCCGCACCATCACCGCGTCGTACTACCATAGCAGCCAGGGTGTCATCCTTGGTACGAGTTTATCCCTTGTGCTGCTCTTCCTGTCTCTTTTCAACCACTTTGGCTCACCGTCGATATGGAGAAACCCTGTGTGCACGCATATATATAGTGTACGAGGGTCGAGTCGCAAGTCATTCAAAGCCATCCTGCGCTGGCTCGAGGAGCTCGAGAAATACGCCCAACATCGTTGAGGTCACCGTCGGAAACCAGGTAGACAAGTTAACGGGGATTTCTTCCTCCTTACCTTCCTTTCTCGCAAATAACTGCCTCCCTTTGCTGATATGTGTGCTCTAGGAACACTCCCGACAGGTGCTCACAGAGGAGGGCGTGGGGTTTGCGGCGTGCAACAGGTGGGGAAAGGCCTACGACAGGTCAAAGTGCCTCACCGGCGGTGCATGCACAAACGGCATGCTCAACACACGCAGGTACTCCAGGACGGCATCTTGTTAGTCGGATTACTCTACCCTCAAACACAGCACCCTAAAAGGCATCCACTCAGTTACGGGCGGAACGGATTGGAGTCGAGCTTTCGGAGTGCACACTAGTACTCTGACAAGACACTTTCTTGTTTTCTTTGTTCTTTTTCTAACTCCTTTTCGCCATCATACATGGTCCCGACGCACCACCTCCTGACAGACCCTTATAGCGGCAAGGCATTTCTGAGGTCGGGAATGGCGATGGCCAACTCGATGACATCATCCAAGAGTTCAACGGGTAACGACAGGGATATGTCTGCGGTGGGAAACTGAAGGAGAGTGGACACGTATTGTTCAGCGTCGAGCAACTCGATGTCGATCTCGAGAGCCAAGCGACGGCTGTGATAAGCTCACTGTGCCGTCCCTTGTCTGGAGCAGTCCGTGTGCGCACGAGACATGGCATGAAATTGAAAATGCACCCAGACTTGCCATTCCCAATTGCGCTAGGTCGTGTCCATATCTCTCCAAAGTGCGTGCGCATCCCTCCACCATCACCGCACCACACCGCACTGACCATGCCCGATACTGACGGCCGCAGCAATGGACATCCCCATCCAATCAGCACCCCTACGAAACCCGCGCCCCGCTTCCCCCCAGAAAACGCACAACGCCCCACACCCGCAGCTACGGCTCGACTGCAGCGCTGTCGACGACACTGATCACGATGGCGACGACGAGCAGGAAGAGCACGACCATTCTGACGGCCCTAGCCCCTTGCGCTCGCACTTACGCTCACGCCCACACAGCCCCCATGCCCTCCCCACCACTCAGCAACAGCAGCAGCAGCCCACGCCGCCGGCGCCCAGCCCATGTGCCGCACACATGCACTTCCACACATGGGTACGCATCACCAGCGGCCTGTGGCACTCGCACGCGAACATGAACCCAAACACGAACCACACGCTCAACGACTCTTCCGACTCTGATTCCACCTCTTCATCCATCTCCGCGCTGCTGCGCTTCTGCTCCCGTGACACAGGCCCCCGTGCACCATTGACCAAACGTGTGTCCCGACTCGCCACGCAGGCTTGGCAGAAGCGCAGGGCGGCCGCCTGGTGGACGTTGGGACACTTGGTGGTTGTACATGTGTGCAGGGCAAAAAGTAATGGTATTAGGGCAAGGGGAGAACCAGAGGTTAGGGGATATAGGCGCATATGCGACAATCTAAACTTCTACCTTAATTCTTTTCATACCCTAATGACACTGTTTTCACACTATAACCCAAAGTAAAGCAAGCATGAAGTACAGATAAACCACACCCAAATCGGGTTCTGCTTATCTTTTGTGAGGCCATAAACCAGCCATAAATCGAGTGTGCATAGCAAACCTAATCAGACTGTTTTTATGGTGCGGAAACTGTTTCTTTTTGGACTCGGGAAGGTATGATTATGCTCAATTTCCCAGGGTCTGATTACACTGTGTTTACACTATGTAATCATACCCTAAACCGCATGGGAAAATAATCTCGTTTCCGCAGTGAATGATGTTATCCAGCCCCATTTCCCACGTCCCGACCCAATTATCCTTAATCTGTATGGGAAACGCTGGCCAGATGTCCAGCATAGCCCTCACTGGTCTACGTCTTCTGCAGAGAAGTCGTAGATTCAAGTGGCACGGTGATGCAGACACAAGGCCTCGCCACCTTCGGCTCACGTGCACCAGTGTATGCCATTCGTCGACGTCTTGAAATCCGTCTGGGTCATTGTCGTTCAGATAAAAATCAAATATTTCCAGGAGGGCGTCGTCTGTGAGCATGTTGGCCGTCGCCTGGCCTACATCACAACAGTCAGTAGCCATCGCAGACATTTTTACAGGAGACATACATAAATCCTGCGGTCCATCGAACGCCTCCTGGAAGTGTGTCAAACTTTCCCCCATCTGCAGGTCTTTCGAGGGGCCATCGGTCCGGCTGACACGGGGGCGGGAAAATAAACATCGGGATTTGGTGATGATATTGGGCAAGAAGGTGACTAGACGCGGGACAGATTTTTGGATTCGGCTATGTAAAAACTCTGTTATTTCAGCAATGCGGTCGTGACTTTTCGGACGAACTTGTAAGGGCTCATTGAAGAGACGGTTTGCTTGATGGCAGACGGTTTGAGGGCAGTTGCCTCTGACGCGACAGTAGTATAGTGACGCGACTCGCCTGCGGCAAAGGATTGGACAGACCACGTGCCATAAGTTATGTGCCTTCCTTCCCCCTCTCCTTTCCTCCATGTTGACGTACAGATCTGGACGTGCCGTCACCAAGAGGACAAGGAGGCACATATTGGTAAGAAAATCATTTCGAGAGAGGATACCCGGGCTGTGTTCGTGATAGTGGAGAGTGGTTGAAATGAAATAAATCATGTTCGGCCTGAGCAATCTTTCACTGAGCTGCGATAAGCCGAGGACCGTGATCTAGTATTGCTAACACATTCGAAAGACCCGTTGGTTTTCCTCGATTTTATCTCTTGGACAACAATGACCGCGGACCCTTTTGCATCGCCAATCAACGCAAAGATGATGGCAATGATGCATGGATCATGATAAGCGTGGCGAATCTGGACAAGGTGCTTCGTGTCATGTGATTCGATAGCAACGCTCGCAAAAACTTGTACAAAAATAAAAATAAGAAGTTAAAGAACGAGACAACACAATTCTTGGTGACGGATGTTATTCAATGGCGAACCACTCATGAGAGAGAAAGGCCGGGGATAAAGATACTGAAGAAACGATGGTTACAAAGAGCAGAGGTCGGTGTTCTGAAGTCCACCGCAAAGGTGCCGTCCGGTGCAAATCGGGCGTACAAAAGACGGTCCCCCCGGTAGTCGAACATCGGAGGATCTACAGGCCGTCTGATGGCATTCATGCGGGCAACAATCCCTTCGACAGCTTCCTGAGGCTCTTTTTTTCGACCCTGATTCCGTGCTCTCCCCGTCCATGCGTGCACGGCGAAGGGCCAACCCGAGGAGGGCACGAGGTACCAATCCCATCAAATCTGAGCGCTCTCAAATTCAAAGACAGTTGGGAGCACGCGGGAATGTGATGGAGTGAGTGTCTAACGACAACAACCGGAAGGGCTGGCAGTCCGCGGAAGCATCTGTATTTAGGTGTGCAGGCGCGTTCGGTGGCCTCAACAGGGGGACACGAAGTCCTCGAAGGGCAGATACGTTGGGTCGTGCAACGACGGAACTTGAACGGGAAGTCGGCGCCAATCAGCGCAGACAACGAGGAGCAGTACTGAAATTCATTGATGGTCTAGTGAAGGAAAAAAGAATGGCGAGAAGAACCCAAGAAGGCGCATCGGTTGTCGATTGGGGTGGAGGAAGAGAGGTGGATGAGATTAAACAACGTGATGGGGAAGTAGAGTGGGGTCGTCAACGTGGCACCGCCATCCTTCGTGATGAGGTGTGTGTGAGATCGATGAGGGCTTGATCACATACGTATATCAGGTATATCAGTACCTTCTGCCCTCCTCTTGGTTACGTTCACAGAAGGCCCCCGAAAATTGCTCTCGCTTCAGTCTTCCCTCTTATCATCTGTGGTCAGGATTGGACCAGTTGTCGTCCCCTGGGCCTTGTCGGTGACCCAATTTGATGATGAAAATGCTGTTAGAATCGAACGTGCGTACAGATGTTGTCTATTTTGGAGACGACGGTGTGGGTGGCCTGTGGAAAGAAGGGCAGGGGACGGCGTTGTCGGCAGTGAGAGAGAAATTAATTTCCACACGGACGATGAATCCCGCCAAGTGTACGCGCCCGTCCGTTGTCCGTCTTTGCACTGAGCATTCGCGGCGACCACACCTTTTTTCTCTCTTGCGACCTCTCCTCCCTTGATTGTGGTCTCCCCATCCTCTGTGTATGCCGCTTTGGCATTGCCGCTGACGGCGCCACCTCTCACCCTTTTTTTGTTATTTCTTTTCGCTCGTTTTAGCATAATGGCGACATCCCCGCCCCTGTCCAGTCCTTCACTTTCCTCCAACGCTCATTTCTCCTCACAATATACGAACGGCCATCTACCGACTAAACCTCGTGTATCTGACGGTTCTCCCATCTCGCGAGCGGACAAACCCCATCCCGCCAGCATCAATAGCGCCCCACAGGTCCAAATCAATGGCAGGCCCAAACAATCTCGACCTTCTACTTCCTCCGCATCTACTCATACGCATGACGATATGACGTGGGGATCCCATTTTTGGGTAACCCTCGTTGATCCTCAGGTGTGTCCAATGCCGATTCAATTGTCGACTTTTATGGGTCTAATTGGCGCGCACTTCTCCGCCGTACAGAGCCAGGTTTCCTTCTTTGCATGCCCATCGACGGGGCAAGTTTCATGGGATGCTCCAGTAGGGAATTTTGTGTACGTACTCACGCAAATGTTTTTGGAATCCTTCCTCATGGAGAAAACTACTGTAGATTACCTCCCAGCGAGAACGGTGAGTGGTGGGAGATTGGCGACGAATCTCGGGGCGGTATTCCATATTATTACCACACAAAGACTGGAGAGACCATATGGGAAAAGCCCGATGGGTTTGTCATTCCCTTGACAGTCCTTCAAGTACGTCCTCTGTCGCTGTTGATTCACACAGACTTCCAACCCCCGCCTGCTAGAATACCGCTCTGGGTCGCCGTCTCTCCAAGTCATTTTCTTCGACCACGGATAAGACCTCGCCCCCGCCTGTACCAGCACAAGAGCAACGTCCTACTCCTCCCCCTTCACGCTCGCGTACGAAGGATTCTCGACTTCCTATTATGCCTCTGGCCGGCTGCAGTCCTCTGTAAATGATTCTGCAGCGCCCGCGAAGAAGAGCTCAAATGCTCCCCCTGTGCGACGTAACCTCACCGCCGACTCCCACTATTCGCCGTCCACACGCCTGGCACCGGCGCTCCCGCCCATTCCCGGCTCTGAGGCCAGCGCTCCGCCTACGCCCACACCCTCGCACCGCTCCTTCGTACCTCCTCGATCGCCACCCCAGTCACTGAATGCGGCTGTTGAGCGTCTAGCGCGGACACCGTCACAATCTCCCGGCAACGTGACCAACATCAGTAAGAAGTCTTCTGAGAGTGGCTACGTGAGTGCTCCGGAGTCACCCACGGTAAGCCGAAGCAAAGAGCCGGAGCACCGGGTAAGAACGGTGTCAAAACGGCCCCCGTACGCCCCATTCCACCAACGCCGACCAAGGGACCGACCATCGCCGGGAAGGAGATTGGTCGGCCTGTGTTAAATATGGGTGCGTGTTACGTGAATGGGGACTGTGAAAACCAACAATCGGAAACGAAAATTTCCGTAGATGCAACGCTCAAGCTTAGCCCCGTCAAAGCTCGGGCCGCGCGCACGCCTATCCTCGTCGATGCTCCACCACTATCCGGTTCTGCACGTACTGTCAAGACGCTTAGTACCGGGTACGTCACTTGCAACTACATGGCTTCCCTTGTTCCTGAGCTCCTGTCCGTGCAGCGCGCACCCCATCCTGCCGCAAGACCTGGCCTCCGACATCCAGCAATTTGTTGAGTCTGAATTCGCGCAACAGTACTTTGCAACGCACCGCACAGGCTTCATCTTCAAGCGCAAGGTGCCCGTCGGGCAAATGATGACCTGGCAGCGTAGTCCACTCGCTGCGCCCCTACTTAATCTTGGGCGTCCCCTACATAAGGATGCCGTACGCACATTCCGTGCTGTTCAGCGGCTTATGGGAGATAGTGAGAAGGGAGCAACAACTGCTGCAACACACCTAGGCTTGAAGAGGCACGTTGGCTACTCGGGGTAGGGCTCGGGTACGGCGAACTTCGCGACGAAATTTTTTGTCAGGTCATGAAGCAGCTTACAAGCAATCCAAACGCGTGAGTCCTCCATTGGCCGAGATGTCCTTTTTTTTTTCTCAATGTAAACGCGTTTGTTCGCAGGGAGAGTACATTCCGAGGTTGGCAGCTGCTGTGTGTGTTGTTGGTCACCTTCCCGCCATCGAAGAATTTCGAACCATACCTCCATGCCTTCCTCTCTCAGCGCACGGTAATCACAGAGGGCCGTGTCGACGTTCTCGCCAAGCACTGTCTCAAGCGTCTCATGGCCATTGCGAAGAAGGGTCCTAGAGGCAAGCCTCCATCGCTGGCAGAAATCGAGACGGCTTCGGTATGCTTCTCCTCGTAAATATACACATGCGTCCGAAGCTGAGAGATCTCAAAGGATGCGGCGTTCCACCCATCAACGTTCGGCGAGCCACTCGACGCAGTGTTCCGTCTACAAGAACGCACGTATCCCAAGCAGAAGGTGCCGATCGTGCTACCGTTCCTTGCTGATGGTGTCCTCGCCCTTGGCGGCACAAAGGCGGAGGGCATCTTTCGAGTGCCGGGCGACTCTGACGCTGTCGCTGCTCTCAAGATGCGGCTCGACCGGGGCGCGTACACGCTCGAGGGTGTCGATGATCCGCACGTACCTGCGTCTCTGTTCAAGCTCTGGCTGCGAGAGCTGGTCGATCCGCTTGTCCCCTCAGAGATGTACAATGACTGCATCGCTTTCGCAAACGATGCAGACGCGTGCTGCGCTGCAGTCGAGCGGCTCCCGACTGCGAACCGCCGGGTAGTGCTGTTCGTCATCAGCTTCTTACAACTGTTCCTCGATGAACGTGTGCTGGCCATCACCAAGATGACGAGTGCGAACCTCGCCTTGGTCATGGCGCCGAACTTGCTACGATGCGGGTCGGACTCGATGGCTGTTGTATTCAACAATGCCCAGTGAGTGTTCTCTGTTCCGCTGGCTCCGGTGTCCTCGCACGCCCAGACACTCAGACGCTCACACTCGATTGTCTTGATCTTATTGCAGGTATGAACAAGCGTTCGTTCACAACCTGCTAGTTCACCTTAAGTGCGGCGATATTGACCCTCAGTATACACCCACGCATGGGCATGGTGCTGTGCCTTCCGTTGCTCCCCCGCGCACATCTCGATCACGCAACCACCGTGCGCATCCTTGATTCTCGCAGCTGGCTTACTTCATTCCTGTTATTCCTATTTCTGCTTCTGTCAGTCCGCTTGCTGTTGTTTTGGATCTTCTATGTTGTCGTGCTTTCGTTTGATTCCCTGTAGTATGGATACCACCAAATTGGCGAAAGAAGGACCACCAGGGGATTTCACATCACATTGGAGGCCCGGTTTCATTCTTTTATTCTTTTCTAGTTTATACATCATCGGGCCTTAATAGTATTCTTAATATGCCAATGTACTTTCAATCCGTCGTTTTCAACTCAGGTCACTTCCTGATCGGCTGGATCGCTGAGTACAGCACGCCTTCTAGCTGTCTCAGAGACGGCCAGTCCAACTGAGCAAAACTCGATGGTGACTTCAAACTGGTACACTGCCCCAGACACCTCAACCACCTGACCTACGGACCACTTGTCCAGAAATCCCATTTATGGCACTACTGGTGATCATCGATCATCTGGAGTTATCCGGAGCTGAGGCCGCTGAGGAGCTGAGGACGTAGAGTCGTAGCATGCCCGATGAGCGGTTCTGCCGTCACCCGTCGTGTCCACGACATTAGTGACCTTGCCTTCGTACGCCTGTTTTCGTGTGTTTTCGTGCTGTCTCAGGACTTTTCAGTCACGGTGCATCTTCGTCGGCTAGCAGTGTTGTTGAGCGCCGGGCATTGAGCGCCATTGAGCCCGCACGGGTGGTTTCACGCACGTAGGGGTGACTGGAAAAGATGAAGTTTGATGAAGTTCCGCGGAGTCGCACTTATGCGAGGCTCACGGCCACCGGCCACAGCTTCTTTACCTGCCTGGCCATATCGCCCGATGACACATGCACCATCACATCAACACATGTCCACCATGCCAGATGATGGTGCCGAATTATCACCACAAACCCGCCCTCGTCGTGGCCGAGTGATCCGAGAAGTTTGATAGGCAAAAGGGAAAGGAAGGAGGCAATAAACGATGGCCTTGTATTTCGGCGATTGGTGCTCGGGGGTCGTGCGAGCGAAGTTTGGCGGGCACTTGATGAGCGTCGATGACGACGTAGTTTAGTCGAAATTCTCACGTTTCATAGGTATTTGGGTTATCACTACAGCGCCAGATTGGATGCCTGCGCGAGGTCGGAACCGGCGCTGGCATCTGGCATTTACACTGGAGGAGGAACGTGTTACCTGATGTTTAGTCGGGGCGGCGCATATTGCTTAAGTTGATGGGAACCAGTACCAGCACCGGTAGTGGGTTCCTTTTGGACCTCGCCACTCGGCTCAGAGGGGACACGAAAGGCATCATGGGTCACATGTTCGCGAGGAGATAAATTGAAAAAGTTGTCGAAATTGGTCAGTGTGACGGAAAAGTGAAAAAAACGGCGAAACGGAACGCACGCGTGGATCTCCGTCGGACATCCGGATAGTTATAGTTCGAGTTGTCGTGGTCGCACAGCGGCACGCTCGCTTGACCGCTATCTGATCTCTCTGACATCTGAACAACAATTTTGGGGGGTTTTTTTTTTCAATGTCGGCCGGCGCATTTGCTTTTCCTTTTTAGCTTTCCGCACTTTCATCAGAAGACACGCCGGGCGCACGCCGCGACCATGCAGCACCAGTATGGCCCATGGTGAGTGACTGGCGAGAAGGATGGCGAGCGGTGGGAGCGTCGCAAGGCGGGGCCCGCACGGCAGACCTGACCAGACATGATGTACGCGAGTGAACTGTCCTCCGATTCTCAACCATTAACATCTGTGCCGGTAGTCCTTGAACATTCTGCGCCCAGGAGGGCCCTCTGGGATAACCAGAGTACCTTCCATGGGCTGATGAGAGCAATGCAAGCCCCTGTAAAGTCCTGCGGGGTCAGTATTAGGTACATTGGGTCTCCCAGTGCGTATCATTAGATAGCCTTTCGCGCCCTGCTTACCTGCCCTTTGATATTGAATTCAGTTCATTCTCCACAAACCCATGACAAAGGCAATAACGTCACGCCCGTTCAGCGAACGAACCCTTGAAGGGGTGCTGCTTTGTTGTACAGCTTAACCAGCAATGGGCCCTGCCAGTGTACCAGTATCGACAGTCGACAGTGCCAGATATTTAGGAAGGGAACCAGGGCCAATAGCTTATCACCAGACCCCCAGGTATTAGTGATCATGTCGAGCTAGATAACAAGCCAAGAGGCAGCCAGGGCTATCGTTGCATACCCGGGCCCCACTGGCAGCGCACCATTATATGCGCCATCGGCCCCGACACTTGCAAACAAGTACCTCGTCGCAAAGATAAAATGTTCTTATCCCGATGGCGCATGGCAAGTCACAAGGTCACCACAACCCAACCCGGTCAATTGTCTGAATTCCATCCATCGAACGGTTAGTAAAGGAGCCGGTGATATCCATTTCGGAGCTTTTCGTCCCGTGCCGTTCCCAAATAGATAGGATCGCGTTATCAACTGGCACAATGGTGTGTGGTCTATGCCGTGACTCGGAGCCAGTCACTTGTCCTTGCATCGCGGCAAGAGCCACACGTTCTCCGAGCTTCTATCGAACTTGAAATCGCATCCCAGAACTTATCTTGCGCACGGCATCGACACAATGGTCCATGACCCTGTACGCTGTTGTGTCACCGGCGTCCTGTTCAAGGCGTTTCCCATGCCCGGATCTCGCCCCTATAGATCTATACACCCATATTACTCACCTCAACGTACATTCTATAGCGCCTACGCCGAGAGCTCAGCGATAGAACCTGAAGTGCGCGCCCCGCGGCGCGCGGGGCCCTTGTTGCAACTGATCGTTCCCTGGCGACTGCCCCATCACGGAATGGCTACCCTGAAGTGAGAGAGTGAGTAAGGAGTGCGCAGACGAGATTCGTTTACCAGCGCGCCAAAGGCCGGCGCGGCATCGCGAGAGTACTAGTAACCCACGTTTTCCTTTTACCCTTTGTTCAGCTCTGTGGGAGACGCTGCAGGAGATCATGGCGCGCACAAAAATCGAAACGTTTCAGAAAGACGCTCGGTTTGTGTCTCCCTGAACTTAACTTACCCTTCTCGTTCTGTTCTTCCAAAAGACCCCATCCATCAGATTCGGTACAGCATGGCCGCAAGTGGTCCGCGGAGGATCGTCGCATTCGCATGGCACCCTGCGCGGCTACTGCAGTTGAACGCTTCGGACCTTTTCTCCGCTTTATGACTGCTGTTACTAGTAATCCCTCGATGGGAGTCCTCATATGGACCCCAAAAAAACCTAGGACGGCGTAGCGCCAGGCTTACAATGCCCCCGATTGATCGCCCCAATGACATAGAGCGCTAGGAGGAGACGTGCGGATCTAGGCGCGGCCTAGGAGTCTGGTAGAGACGTCTTTGAGATCGCGCCTGGAATTCCTGAACCCGTCGTCCACGACCTTCCGTTCAAGCGGTGTGACTGGGGTTGAACGCTGAGCCGACGCGACAGGCGCGCTTCGATATGGGTATCATGCCGTGGTCGCCGCAACGACTGTATGTCGTATGTAAGACCATGTCAGCTGAGGATCGACCGGCTTCGTTCGTCGTTCCTATTCATTTCATTGGCTGGCCAAATGATCAGTACTGGATATTTCATTCTGAGTTTTTGTTTTTGTTTCGTCTCCGAGTGGCGAAGCGCCATGCCCCTCCATCACGAAAGAAAAGCGACAGCTGTCTGAGGTCAGCGGCGGGGCAGAATACCAATTCGAATCGCATGTGCTGCATTCAATTGTCGACCGGGGCGTGTTTGGTAGGAGGTAATTGATAAGAAGAGGTTCCCTGCACAGAAAGTGGTGCTGGTCAAGTTCAGAAGCGCGAAGCCGCATGGCATTTCCGGACGGGAAAAATCAGCTGCGAACGGTTCAGGTCCGAGTCCCTCAGGCGTCCCACGTGGTTCCGGCTGTATGTGAGAATGGCTCGCCGAGTTGATGTTGATGGTGCTAGACATCAACACGAGCCTAGGACCCATAAATGAGCATGTGTGGTGATTCTCTGCAGCTGACATCCAGAGAGGTGTTGCAGGAGTTTAAGTTTGTGATCACGGGCTGAACACGGCATTGAACTCATATCTGCCAGTGACCCCGACATTAGAACCAGGCGGAGCTCGTACAGTGCGACACCATTGTGGGTAAATATTTACTTCCGAAATAATCGAATGCTACTACATGCAGAGTTGTGCAATTAACAAGCGGCCTTCATAACTATGATGAATAATAAAGCAGATGCAGTGAGGGGGAAGGAAAACCGTCACGAGGACTGTGACGCATGTCGTCGGGCTTGCCAACGACTCTCTGGCTCTGGCCATTCTCCGAAGCGATATCCGGGACCGCCGTCGACAGTCAATTCTGGATTTTTCCATACGTCGTGAGGCGTTTGTTCTCGTTCTCGCGGTCGACGCTCGCCCGTCGGAAATTGCCGTGGCGCGCGACGGGCCACGAGGCGCTCAATGTCGCCGAGAATCATCCATACCTCGCCGCTCCCCGCCTCGCTCTCTTCGAGCCAGAGAGTACGCGCGCCGATTTTACGGCGGACGTCGTCCACCAGAGTGCGGGTTTCTTGGTCAGGAGAGACGCCGTTCGCGCGCATCTCCTCGAGGGCCGTCTGTACACCGCGTAGATCTCGGAAAGAACCCCAACGAGTCTGGAGTAACTCGTTGTACGCAGGTGTTGTGCAACCGAATATGTAAGAAAGTGAGGAGAGGTTGCGCGCGTGTTCGAAGAGGGCGAGGGCAAGGTTGGGGTCGTCATACCTCTCGCGTGCGGTGCTCATCAGCGCGGCGAGGA
The DNA here is from genome assembly GCA_022496215.1 of Russula brevipes. Taxonomy (NCBI): domain Eukaryota; kingdom Fungi; phylum Basidiomycota; class Agaricomycetes; order Russulales; family Russulaceae; genus Russula; species Russula brevipes. The sequence continues at coordinate 65,185 of WTXF01000089.1, read as the reverse complement.
GATGAGGGTATGCAGGTGGCTGGAGGTGGCTTGGAGGTGGTTTGCCTTCCGAAAATGCTGCACGAGCGGCCTCCTCTGCGCGGATTGACGCACCAAAAACCTCCTGCTCCGCCCACTCGAGCATCGCATGATCGGACGTACATAGAGCTAGTTGCTCCTTGAGTCTATCAAGTTCTGCGCCTCCCCTCGCCTCGTGTAAGCGGGCACGTTTGGACAAAGTCCTCAGGAAGCGGGTAAGTGGGCTTCCAGAGTCGATGTCAAATGCGGTAGCTGCGCCACTGTCTGCGAGTCTGCGTTCATTCGCTGCAGAAAAAATCATATTGATCATGTCGTCGAAGGCGCTCAATTCTCCCTTTGTCATCGTTTGTCGTCGTGGCTCCAATGACCTATTGCTAAGTCCAGCACGAGGCTTTTCGCGCGCCATTGGGATGAGCGGGTGTTTCGTCGTAATGTCTTCGAAGACGTGGTCCCATGGGGAATTCACTGGGGAAAATATCGATGACCTTCACTCAATAGTCATTAGGTGCTGTCAAGGTTCATTCTCTAAGAGGCGTACTTATCAGCGGAGGAAGACTCAGTGTCCGGCACTCGAGAGTAACCACGTATGGGCGGTATGCGTGACCTTGAGGTTGACATGTCGCGGGAGAATAGAGTAGGTTTTTGTGTGTGGAGGCGCCTCGATATCTTGCCATTTGCTATAGTGCTGCAATGCGACGTTGCTATACGACGACGGTGAGCAGGCAAGAACGAAGGAACAACACACAATGATGCGACAAACCTCTAACAGGGTTGAGGAGAACGGAAAAGTGTGGTTTCTGTGCTCCTCTTGCGTAGTGCATCCTCCAGTACGTCGCACGCGAGGAAAAACAAGCAACCGCGAGAGTCAGATTGGATGACCTAAGCAAACAAACTTATTTTACGTTTCCTCGACCTCGGCCCGGACTCTTTCTGTGGCAACGCCATAGACAACCTTCACGCTCGTTGCTTCGCGCATAAAAGGTCGATACAAGCACCTTGTACCATCCTCCGATGTATGTCCCCACATATCACCGACAAATCTGAGTCCTTTTGATACGCCCACAAGTACAAGTACACAACATGTCATCCACCACAGCATGAAAACCGTGACGACCCCGATAATTTACAAAAGGACAGGTGCTTTGGTTTGACGCAAATTTTCCTCGGGCGTGCCTACAGCTGGGTTAGAGCACTGGCCAGGCCACAAGAAGCACGGCCCAATTCTTGAGCATTTCAGGGAACACAATTCAACGTCATGCAACAAACCGGCTGGGGAGGCACAGCACCCAGCATACACCAAGCATCGACAGAAAGACGTAATCTCAAGACAAAAGCCCCAGTACTCACCGTCCTTAGGCAGAAATGCACGAAGATAATCCAACAGTCTTGAAATTGCTCGGTATTTCATGCTTTTTTCTACTACATGAAAATTCTTACCATGCAAAGCGGAAAGCAGACAACCGCAGACGCGACACCAGCAATGGACGCGTGAGAGTCTCTATGACCGAGTCGTCTCACCATCTCTCCCCTCTTCCCCCGAAAGAGAGAACCTGATCTTAGACCGTAAGTCGCGCGCCGCCAGAGTCGTTGTGGACTGACTCGGGCCGCTCACTAAAGGACTGAAGATTATTGATGAGAACATAGAGGGGTCGACATGGCACAATGGGGCGCAGTGCCATCGAACAGGAGTTGGGCGAGCTGAGAAGCCCAAAAGAAGGTATGCCTTTGCGGAAGGAAGCGTCATGTGAGCGCGGACGATTCGTACCCTCCTACAAGGCATATGGAATTTCCGACGTGCTTACCTGCCAAACTACACGGAGTAATCTGTCACCAAGACAAGAAAGCACGTTTCAGCCGAGAGACTCGTAATCGGTTGCGGCGGGCTGTCCGACGCGAAGCACAAGGTTCTAAGGTTCTGCCAATCTAGCCATATCCGTGCCATGTAACTCGAGGCGGTACTTCTTGAACCAGAACCTGACCAGACCCATGGCGCAGCATAGCTCCTGGATCTTACATTATGACCCCCATTCGCATCGCTCTTGGCGGTTTATAGAGCGTTCTCACCACGACGCCGTTGGCTGAAAGGTGAAACGTTGATCGGTCGGAAGTGGCGCAAAATCCGGCGCTTGCGTCCACTGGCATGGCACAGAGAAAATGAACGAAGAAAGCAAGGAGGCGGGTCCGCACCAAAGAAGCTTAATGTCAGGTACTCCAGATTGACTAAACAAGTCCATGGCCTGTCCATAAACTCACCACACGATCTCTGCGATAGTCGGACAGGACAACATCACGGTGCATCAGCTCTTCGTCCGAGTCGATGCGGACGCAGTCGAACTGCCGATAAAAGGTTTGAACATGGTGTAAGGTTTCAATCGAAAATTGAAACGTGGAAATTTGGAGACAGCACGATACCGTACCTGGATACATTCCCAGTGCTATAACGATTGTAATTGACAGTTTGGTGGAGTCGAAGACACAGAGTGATGATCCGCCGACTCGGTGCTCGCCAGTCAAGTTATTTCATTTGTTGCCAAGGGTTGACTATTGGCCTATGCAATTGCGTTCATTGCATGGTAATTAGGAAACGTTGTAACTATTCTAGAATCAACAGCCTTTGAATTTGCTAAGTACAGAATTGCCGGGATTTGGAAGACGAAGTTATGTTAGCGGGGGTCGAACGCCGGGTCCTTGATGAACGGGCCCAGGCCCAGGCCCGCCACATGGCAGTGCTCGTATAGTATTCTTGCGGTGCGCCAATCGAAACAGCCAATCACTCCTGACGATGATCATGATCTGCCTTTCCCGACGCAGTTCAAAACGGGAATCCGGTGTTGACGTAACCAACCTTCAGTTGTTGCCATAAGGATCTATTGCCCCGTGGGCTTCGCCAGTAGACGCGCGCATTTCCTTTCCATTGCGATGGTCGCAATAAAACGGCGGCTGAACTTTTTTCGCGAAGAGCAATCAGATTCAGGGAAAAGGGATATTTTTTATATCTCTGACCCTCGATTCGGAGCACCCTCGCCGGGCACTGGACTGGGTGTCTAAATGTGGTAAATTCATTTCTGACTCGGATTTGCACCCGGCCTCGTTTCCGAGTCACTTGCAACCCATTCAGTTTGGTTGGTTGGATCAATGACGCGGCGTCTTACCAATTTCGACGAAGACGGCACCCAGGGATTACAGAATTACAGGAAACATTCTACAATCCTCGTTTCCGAGGACCTGATCTTACTTAGCACCTGGGAGGCAGGCGCCACCAACCTGAGACAGATTGCAATACGAGAGGAACTGTCCGCCAGCGTAGGCCCGACAACGCGGTTACTTGAAACCTCCATCAGAACCCTAGCATTTCTTCGCGAGAGTATGTATCACAGGAGTTTACGCAAGATTAAGGCAAATATTCGACCCTGATTATACAAACGTTCAACGTTCAACGTTCAACAAGTACGGTAATATTGGTTGACATCTACGTAATGACCTGGCGTGCACATCGACAAGTAAGTCTGAGCCTCACGCCCCCGTCGTCTTCCCGTGAATACATCGAATGGTGCGAGCTCCCACGATCTACCTCTCTCTGTCAGACTATATCGCGCTCTTACGACGGCTGCTCACCTAGAATGTACCTTGGCCAGACATGGGACGGTCATGCGAGTCTCGGGAGTCATTGCAGGCCAGTGCCTTGACGTTTCTCTATCATGATGCGAATGAACGAACCTGTGGAACCGCCGTTCACTTGGCCTTGATCATGGAAAGATCATGGGGACTCGTTCACTCACGGAATGAGGAATGCAATCTCCGACTGGCCCAAAAAGCGGGTGACGATCTCTGCGGACGGTCAGTGCCAGTCGTGTTTTTAGCAATGTGCTCACTAGCTCACGCTGAACTGCGTGGCGCATCTCTGGTTCTGGGCATGCCCACCGAAGACGTGTCACGTCAATGGAGTGTAGCTGCCTCGACCAAACATCAGCGTCCGCCCATGTCTCCGCCGATAACATCCAAAAATGTCTTCACTCACCTGCGCCCAGGACCGCGCAGCAAATTCCTCGCCAAAGGAAAGACGCGCAATGATCTTCTGGCCGTCGTAGTCTCCTGGGCGCTAATTTGGGTGGACATCAACCAAAAAAAAAAAAACACGACAAGTCGAAGACGCATGCAACACCCACTTCGGCATACTTCTGGGCAAGTTTCTTTAGATCTCCCACGCACTTCAATACCCGGCGCATGTCCTGGACACAACCTTCACCCAGGTGCTTCTCCAACGTAGCTCCAGCAACGAATGGGGTGCGGAAGAGGATCACGTCCACTAGCCACACGGTCCGTCAGAGATGCTGACTTAGCGCTCATGAAACCGAGACGCTTACTATGAACATGCAACACGAGGATATCGCAGAAGCCAATGATGTATTCGAGGAATGGCCCCAAACGTGGGTCGTCACGTGGGAATACACGTGCAAGTGTGTGGATATTATTCAGAGCTCGTAAGATAGTGTTCTTTGATACTTATGAGGACACCGAATATAATCGAGGGCGGGAACATGGAGACGCACCTTCATGAAGGCTAACTGGTATGGAAATGCATCGCGAGAGCTGTATTATATCAGGGGTAGATTCCACAGCAACTGAGTACTGTGCTCACTCCATCTTATTTAGATCCACTGGTTTCGTAGCGAGCATTGGTAGAGGAAACATCTTGAAGGGATTAAACTGTGAATATTATAGAGAGTTTCCCGTATAAGAGAAATGGTATCTGGCTAATTGAAGTTATCCGATGGTTGCGGTTCCTAGTCCGTGGACTCTACGAGAGAAAGGCAGTAGAATAGGGGGGAAAGAGTGTTTGATTTTATACAGTAGAGGGGGGAACATTTCTGGGAAGTTCATGAGCTGAGTAGCCACAGTTGTGATGCACGACAACCATGCGGACAATGCGTTGGCGGTTGTGGCCTTGTGGCGTTGACATATCCACCACAACAGTGATCGAGGTCTCGCGCGATAACATTGTCTAACCAGAAGTGGTATTGTGGTTGAGATAAACAAACATGGCATCTATAGTCAGTCAAGGTCGTGGGCAAGGTCTAGCGCCCAGCTTAGCATGCCGCTCGCTGGACCTCACGATTTAGCGCCCATTGAACTGCTTCCTCGACATTTTCTGCCTCGTGCGTTGGACTGTGAGATGGAGGCCCATCTGCAGGGTCGTATACACCAGTGCGCACAAGCACTGATGACCAGCCTGCAGCATTTGCGCCTGAAATGTCTGCATAAGGGGATGGTGGGATGGCGCGAGGAGAGACATGTCGGTTATTACGGAAGCGTAAAATGAGACAAGGACCTGCATACCTGACTCTGGATTGTCTGTGCACTGTGGTTAAGGCAAAACGGTTCAGAAGAAATGCATGCCGGCTTACCTCCGATCATATAGCTGGAAAGTAGGACGTTCAGGGCGGACGATGGGAACAACGGGAATCGCCACTCACAATCTTGGTTGGACATTAGGCCCAAGAGAGGCACCATGCAGCTCCATCATTCGTGCGCGCAACATCTTTTCCGCAAAATCATATGTCGGTTTTGTTGGCTTGCCGTACTGCACGTACGGGTACGGTGCACCAGTGAGAGCCTAAATGGAATCAACACCGTGGACTTCCAAAGAAAGAAAAAAATGGGGCACGGCGGCAGACCTTGAACACGGCTTGGAATGCCTCACGAAACGCTCCCTGTCCAAGGCGGGGGCGTGGGAACTCGGATCGCCATAAAAGATCCGGGTTGCAGAAGATGACCTCAACCGGTGTGGCTGTGGCACCGTCTACGGGACGAGGGCGACCGACGATCCCCCGCGACTGAATGACATCCACCATGACTTGGACATCGAGCGCCCAGTTTCGCGGGTCATGGAAAACAAAGATCGCAGATATTGGCGTTGTTGAGAAATCAATCGGCTGCGGCCAAGGTCTGCGTACGTATAATTGAAAGCATAGCAGACTAACCCTTGCGCATGTCCTCTCCTCGGGCGTGAGGTCATGAAATGGCCAGACACTGAAAGGCACATGCGATGAGCAACTGATTTGATTGTCTTGATGTGGGAGCTTACTCGGGATTCCAAGCCTTGATGTCCAAAGTTGTGTACACGTGTTGGAATCCGTAGCTTATCGCTTTCAGATAAGGCAATAACAAGAGTGTGTGTTATCTTTGCACCTTTCTGCTACTTTCCGTAATACATTGCCTTTACCCCCGAGTACGAGGACTGGCTTGTTGGCATACTTGTGCGTAATGGACTTTAGGATAGTGTGCGATTGCATGAAATTGGAGGTGGTGACCTTGGAGCAGCAATGAGCGCGGAAACGACGATATCATCAGACCCACTTCAAAACCAAGCTGTTCGGTCAGCCGCTTCGATCGATCCTCTTCGCTGGCACCACCGCCATTGGTCATCTGTAAATGGATAACGGGACATGAACATGATGCTTTAGGGCGGGGACGAACCAGGATGTACGGGATCTTTCTTCACAGATGATCAACCCCCATAATTTATGATTGGGATAGAAGTTACCTGTTGAGTGGGTTATCGCCTTCTAATATCGAGAGCGCCCGCCTGGCTTCAGGAAGCACGCTTGATCCGTGTAGAAGAACTCCATCCTGGGCTATATCATGAGGCCGTCCCAGGAACACCATCAGGAGACGTACGATATCAAAAGCGAAGCCGAGCGAGGGGAGGTGGCCAGGATTTGCCTGGTTACCAGAGTCTGTCGCAGTTTCGAAAAGAAAGTGGCCCGAAATCAACCACTCGGCGACGGCGCAAGTAGTTATTCAGGTAGTTCACTCACAGCTGAGGAGCCGCCAGCCGTTGCAACTCCGCGCGCCGCCCAGAGCCCTGGAAGCGTTGAATAGCATTCTGAACCACCACGAGTTGGAACACTCGCCAGACAGAGTTCTGAACAACAAGTCCGGTAATGCGGACGCGACTCAGCTGACACGCCTTTCCCTCTTTGGCAATCGGCACCCCGGCCCGACACCCCGCTCGGGTGCAATTAAAGCAAGCGCTCGTCCGCCACCCAAACCCAACCATCCCGACCGACGTCCTCTGCTATCGGCATCAATCGACTATCTCCACCGTCAACCCAAAGTGCTCGGTGCTCATAAACTCAAAATAGCCCATCCGATCTAACGCGCGAACTCGTGGGTCGGGCATCAGGAATGCCCCATCGTTTTCTGAACTGTTGGGTCAACTGGCTGAACTTGAGTCTTCCTAGCGTCCAGTCGTCTCATTGGCGCAGACCTTGAATGGCTTGCAAACATTCCTTGGTCATATGATATCAACGCGGACATAGAGTCTCATAGACATGTGAGTCGATGTGCCGAACGGACTACAGGACCCACAGGTCTAATGGTCCAAAAACGCTGTGAGACCATGGCTATCCATTTACTCCTCTTCTTCATGGGTGAGCTGCTCGTTTCCCGTGGAAGTGGCGGGCCCACACACTGCGCGCGCCGGCCATCCATTCGCGTGCCGGTTTATCCCTGAAGTGGGGACATCATTTTCAACTGAACACCAGCAGCTACCAGAGCCTCGCTGAAACCTGTCTAATTTAAGAGGTTTACAAAATTAGCTTGTGCGGGCCTATTTCGTATCGAGGTGCAGCGCGAACAAGTCTGTGCCTTCATCCCGCGGTTTCAGGATCAACGCCATTGTAATCCACAATTCTTTTCAGAGGCACATGCAGCACCACCCGCTTCACCTTAACGCTTGTTTTCTCAGCCACGGGAATAGTAACTGACATTCTCGACCGCCACCTCGCATGCCGCGTTGCGGCACGCTACCAACTCTGTTAGTGAGGTTGGGGGAGTATGTAACTTTCGTCGCTCATGGCGAGCCATTCTACTACAACCACGACGCCATGGACATTCTCCAGATGAGATACCCTGCTCCGTAATTGAAGATTAGACGACCAAACACGGAGTGGAAATATTTGTCACGGCTGCGTGATGAGTATTTCCAACAAGATCTCCTCCGCATCCGAAGAATAGGCGAGACGCCTGATACAGTTCCCGGAGTAAAACGATTCTTCCATATTGGTCGACGCACCGTGGACCCTAATATCAGGGCATCCGTATTCGCGCTCGCAACATGGCTGCTGAGCGGTTATCCCTTTCCTTTCGTTGGGCGAATTGAACCGGGTTCGAACCCATCAACTACCCTCGCCGGATGGTGTGGGTCGAGTTTCAACCCCACTTGAACGGATCGTAGGGCGCACCGAAGACGCCTTCTACGAACGTTCAGCAAATTACCGATGGATCCAGCGGCATAGCCCGGCACGTCAAATGGAGACGCCAATGGCACCGAGTGAAGCCATAATGCATAATGTACGAAGCGCCGGAACACGAATAGAGATGAGATGGAAATCGCAGAGCGAAAAGCTCATGGGGATAGATTGGAAGAATGACAAAAGGCACGTACGAGAATGCTATCAAATTGCAGCGCATAACACTGTAGGAAGGCCTGAAGCCGTCCGCAACCATACTGCACAGTAAATGGCCCACGCCGAGGTTCACGGGTTCTTCCAAAGAACCAATGAGGGTGAGAGGCCGTTGCCTTGCCGTTGGTTGCGGTCTCTCCCGGGTCCGGCATTCCGGGCTTCAGGGTCATCAACATGTCATGTTCTAGAGCAACCCCTGATAGGCACCCGTGTTGTCTGCATTTGCTCTCTGTTGTCTGCCGCTGATTCATCCTTGCAATATCGAATGACTTGCCATTGGATGAGCGCTATTCATCACAGCTCTGTCATTCCTTTTGGTGGTCGTGGTCCATGTTCTTTCCCCCCATGATGCGTGCGCTACACAGCTTCCCGGACAGAAACGACGAAGTAGATAACATTGACCGCGGCCCTCGGACAAAGGTTATGCGCTTCTAACGTGCTGGAAGAGTGCAAGTGATGCATTGGCGTCAATTCGATTGACGCTGTGGTTCACACGCTGAGTGTGCTACACAGACGATCAACGGCAAGTCGCGGCGACAGTACGCAATGCACCACAAGTGCCCGGGCAAACAAAAAAGAATGCCCGAAGCGGCCACAAGCGGGTGTTCCTCTTCAAGAAAACTTGGACCATGACCTCGAACTCGGACGAGTCAGCTTGGGGATAAGCATTTATTTGACGACCTCGATCGACACAAACACATTTCTCCCATAGAACTTCCAGGCCCGAGCAGGTCGCTGTCGGAGATTGTCCATGAAGGGCGTTCCTTGCTCACAAGTCAGCTAACCTCCTGAACTGGCTGGAGCCAACAACAAGACGTAGACAAGAAGTACGAGCGACAGGATATCGGCGGATTGAATCCCCGAAAACATCCAAACATGGTTGCGGATCTTGATGTCGAGTGGGGTGGCCCAGAGTCGGTGATCGGCGATTATAGGAGTATCGGCATGAGTGAGCATCTGTCGCTTCTATTGAGAATAGGACTGCCAATTAAACCGATGGAACACATTGTCGAACAAGAAACGATCGCGCAACGGGGGAAAGGTACCTGGGCCGGCACTCGGAACGAGTTCTAGTAACGCGTGAGAACCAGCAGGGAGCCCTCCCTGAAACGGCGTGCGTTCGGTTGGGGTGTGGTCACGTACATTGCCCCTCCGTCAACGACATTGTGCTTCATTCCGGGACAATGGGCCACAAACGTGGGGGTCATTGAAGCTTAACAGAGAAAGCCCACTTTGGCGTAGGCGTTCCTTCGCGCGCGGGCGTTGTAACGGCGACTTCGGTCATATACTAAGGAACATAAGAAGCCAGGGAAGTCGGGAAACGAGGGGAATCAAAGACAAAAAGGCAGTCTCCTTGATGGTCCAACGAGTGTAGAGCACGGTATTTTGGCGCAATCACGGACTTTTGGACACGATTACGGGTAAAAATGCCGATAGTTGGTAGACGGATCACAGACCTGAAGGGTCACGGAGGACGCACCGCAGAGCATGCGAGGTCAACCCCATCGAGTTTGCGCAAACGATAGGAGCACCGCGCCGTAATATTCCCGTCTCTTCGAGAACTAGCCAAGTAGGAACGATTAGGAGGTCTGCGCGTAGAAGCGAAAGCAAAGTTCGCCATCAGGCAGCTGAGGGGGATTACATCCCATGGCTCCCTTTTTTAGGGGTCGCGCTCCCATGGCTTTGAAAATAAGGTTAAGCAACGAAGCGACAAATCAGTTGGGAGGTGGGAGAGGACATCACCTTCAGCGCATGGAAAGTGTTTACCTTACAGAACATGCAACCAGTCGGCGCGCCGGAAACGGCCATTCCGAGAGCACTACTGCAAACAGAAACTGAGCTCGGCTGTCCTCAAGAGTAAGCGTAAGCGCGGAACGCTGAACGCCGGAAGCATGCCAGCATGTGCGCTACATCACGTTTGATTGGTGCACATGCGCGGGGCCTTGGAGGATGGTACCACGGGGGCCAATCGCTGAACCTGGGTGTTCAACGGCATACCGGGACGAGGTATCCACAAGATCTTCGATTGAGCTTGTATCTCGGACACAAACCCTTATAAAGAAATTCGTGGATATGTCTTCAGCCTTCAAGCGTGTTCAGATATCAGCCACTGCGGTGATTGCGCGCCCAAAGAGAGGTGGCTTCTCACTGTCACCCTGAGTTATGACGAAAGGGAGTGATATAACGCTCATATACGTATGTTTGACGAAGCCACGATCCAGACCACACGGGCAAAGTCTAGGAAAACGCAACTAAAAGTAAACCCCAATTCGGCATCAAGTCTGCTCCGATAAATGGGACTTGCCAGAAGTGATCGCCATGTCTGCGGCTCGCAAACTGACTTACAATATCGACTTGCGTCATAGAGGGCGTCTGACAACGCCACAGGAAGGCATGGCGGTGTTCACAGATAGGGACCGAGTCGAGGTCTTGTGCATCTGGGAGACGTAATTGCGCGGGGTACAATAGACGAAAGGGTCGGAAGAATCGGGTACCGCGCTATGATAGTTGATCGTCCCAGATTTCTGTGGGTATTCATGGAAATTGTTCGTGTGAACGCCGGGTACTGTCTGCCCTTGCAAGATCGGTTTACCTTCGTCACTTCACAGACCGGGGTATGATTTGACGTGGCCGCCTCATTTGCGCGTGAAGAAGAACTCGATTCACACTCCGGGAACCACAAGGGGATGCGAAAAGCGTAAGAAGCAGGTGCCCCAGGCCCCAGGGATGGCCACCAAAGAATACCAGAGCGTGGTATATGGCGACGTTCTTCAGGAAAAGAGCGGGTGAGAACCGTGATTGAAATCTGGCTAGAGGGGGTTCAGTTACATGACTGCTACAAGAGAGTCGACCTTCTCACGTCATAAGAAATCCCTTCTCGCGCACGTTGGTTGGAAAATCTGATCCAGATGATGATGCTAGGTTCGAACCCGTATCAGATCCACACATGCCCACAACCGTGACTCGATCACACCCACACACGATGTGGAGCGGTGGACACCCCTATCACGTGCCCATTGTCCAACCTGATCCTGCTTCGCTTCGCTTCGAAGATAATTGGGCCTCCGAGTCCCTGCATCAAGTTGCTTCAACGGGTCGAGATACACTCGATCTGTGCCACCGCAAGTACCCCATGACCTTGATCACCATTGGTTACGTTCTTCTTCCATCCGAAAATTGTGCTTAGGGAACATCCCACCTCAGTTATGCTCGGCCCTATTTGGTCCAGCGAACGTTGCAACTCGCCACATTCGCCACCAACGCGCGGACCGCGGGATAGATTCGGCAAGGTGTCTCTTCTCGCAATAATGCTAACAATAGCTTGCCTAGGACGACCCAGCCCACTGATCAGACCTGCATGCTGCTACTTCTATGGCCACTGCTTTCCCACTTCTGCGGAGAGTCAAACCCCAGATCCCTGTGATTCGTCTTCTCCATTCCTTACCCCTACTTCCTGATCGCCTTTTCTCGGGGTCAGCCTGTTATACCGAACAGAAACACTGCATTTACCCACAATCATCGTCCCCGCCTTCATTGGGCTACCTCCGCGGCTGCAGTTTCCTGACATATATCGTTCTGGTAATCCCTCGGAACGGATATCCGCAAAACTGCGGATCTTATCGTCGCGTTCTTTTTTTTCGCGCGACCTTGGCGTTCATTGTCCTTGATGGTGGGCCTCGTTTTCTGATGGACCGATACGCTCGTCAGGGGAGGAAGGGCTAGATGACGGTTCAGACCGCGTTTCCCCCGCTACCTTGAAACGCATCCTCATGTATTGTTGTCTGGCGCCCCCCCGGCAATCGGCCTCATACGTGGGTCCATACTGGGACGCCAGGAAATGTGTCCCTGCTAGGGCGGACTAGATCAAGCCCACCACTTGGCTCTCCTCCGATTTCCATTACTCGAGACATTCTATCAGAAAGAGCCGCTGTCCTTCGCGCCATAACAGAGCAAGGTTGACGCGGCTGCCCGACCATCGTGTTTTATTCTTCACCTCGCTGTGTGCACTGCACAACTGGTTCGCAGTGTTCACCAGGTGTAGTTCGTTTCGCTTTCGGCTGTCATCCCGCCTCTCCTCATTTGCTAGCTGTGCGCGCTCGTGTTGATATGGTTATGCGCTCAGGTCTGAAATGATGCCCCATACAGGCATCAGCTACCCTCGGCATTCCCCTCCCGCTTTCTTAGCCCGTCCCTTAATTGAGTGAAGTGCAGCGTTGCGCCCTTGCCCAGACTCCGAGTCGTGGGGGATTTCATCACAGTGGGAAACTCCGCGGACCTTCTTGTGGTCCGTAGTTGCCTACCTAGTCATACCAACAGAGATCGAACGGCCTTCCCTTTATTTCATTCGCCGGAAGCAACAAGTACGGTTTCCTTCCGGGTCTATTAGAGCGTCCCGGGGCATCAGTGGTGGCACAACCTTCGGTAACTAGCGCATGAATGGCCGACATTGTATTCCCCGTTTCCAATTCATGGGAGTTTGCCTCTAATATTAAAATTATATGGTAGTCATGAATCATAAGCCACGTGCCACCCAAAATTGCCCTAAGCAGATCCACCGCTTCCTGTGAGGCCGGAGGTCTGGGTAAGCAGCTTTGCTGACAACATCTTCCACCACTATACAGCCCGATTGTTTATGGGCCTCACAATATCTCTCATGCATCGAGCAATATTCTTCATATTCCGCAACCGTCATCTCGACGGTGGGCAGTTGCCAAGGACGCCCAGCGTGGCACCCGTACGAATGTCAGGCCCAGCGGACGGAAGAGTAAAGAGCCCGAACGGCAGAGATCGTTCGCAAGTGGAAGGTGTGTGTCAGCGTCAACGTCGGGCTTTGTTGCTCCCGCGCGGTCAAATCATGGCGGGCGGCATCTTCCATTCGAGCTGGGGCCCGTGCTACTTTCTCCCAATGCTAGGGGGGGTCCTATCGGAATCGGATATTGGGGCAGTATTCAGGGTATGCACACAACAACACTGGGACGCTTCACTCTTGCGAAATCGCCGGGACAAGGGGCGCCAATCCATCTCACGGAGCCCATTCAATTCCCCTCCGAAGTACGAGTAGGACGTGTGAAGGCGATTTTCCATGCACGTGTCATTCAGAACCAATGCTTGTGCCAGTAGCAGGCCAACGGAAGGGTCACCGGTTACTAGCCTGACAACAAACCTCGGGGTAGTCTACGGACCGAACGACAGGAAGGCGTGGGTTGCGATATGCATGCCAAGGCGATCTTGGAAGAGCCATGTCAACCAGTGACGATCAAACCTCAATAGACATGAGCGTGAGATCCACTTGTTATTCCCAGGCACCCAAGTGGATTCCTGACATTGCCGCGCCGTCCTGCCGCCCTTTCGTCATCATTCAAGCCGACTTCTCACAAAGCATGGTCCACTGACAATAACGTGTATTGGGAGTAAGCTTCGATGTCACCACAGGGAGGTAAAAATTGAACCACGCGCGCAGGCGCAATTCGCTCATCCTTGATTTCTACTCCTGGATACATGTGATGTGTTCGTTCCGCAGTCTGTTCCACAACGATCGGTTAGTAACACCCATGTGACAGAACACAGCATAATAACGCTGACACGAGGGGGGTGGCACCTGGCTGCCATGAGAGCGGGTGTTATGGCCTACCTGAAAGGCACCCCTTGATTGCCTTAGGGAGCATGTGAACAAGAGCAGGAAATCTGCAGGGGCGGCGATACTTGGCTCGCCCGGTGCGGTAAAGTTGCGGAGGAACGGAAAGGGCAACTCGGCATTTGTTCAATGAAAGCACTTACGTTGATGGAGGCCGAAGCCATTCATGGTTTGGAGGATCGGTACGAATAAGCCACAGGGGACCCGAAACAGATTAGAATCGCCATAGCGAGTGTGGATACCACACGGCAAACGATCATTGCAGAAATGGGAGTTCCGAAGAGGAGGAGAACAATGTCGTTCGCCCTATTTGTAATGGTGAGAAAAAACAAACGTTTGGGGAGTAAGCTGGAGACCGTTTGACTGGAGGAGTTCGGCTGGAGGTTGAGAAAGACGCCCATGGAAAACCCCCGAGATGTGGTTTCATAATTGGCAGGGACAAAGACGAGACGGATGTCAATAGATTGCGGCCCGGAGAGCGGCAACGATCATGTATGTCGTAGCATCTGATGGCTTTCCAAGATGGCAGACGGTGCCGTGGGATGCCCCTACATCCAAGAGGTGAGGGCGCTCTGAAGGGTGCAGGGTATGACCACGAACGCGGCCATAGGGACGTGGACCCCCGGTGGCATATCAGACAATACACATTGTGGAGCGCCCATCGCTGCCCCTGGCGCTAGAATTGAGATAACTGCACGAGCGAGAGCCCAAATGAGAAAGCGCTGATGGCCTCTGTAAAAGGGCTTATTTATTGCTAAATTGTCACCCTATGAACGTGGTGTGCTTTGTGAGACGGCGCCCGGGTGAGCTGAGCTGATATTAAGGGCTGCATACGAAATTTTGCTTTTGCCGTCGTTACTATTTTGGTGCGCCTGTCATTTTGTTGAACACCGGGGTGCGAGGGCGCACGAAACATGCGTGGAGCGGCGCGGGCACAGAACTAGCCCGAGCTTTGGATGCGCAGCGCCGTCCATGTGTCGTCCTCTGATGTAAATGGGTAAGCGTCGGTATCATGAGAGAGCAGGCAACGAACGAACCTTGAAGGCGGCCCTGCAACCAAGGACGACCACGTGCTTGTGGTTGGTTTCCTAGCATAAGCCTGTCAAGGAAAACCGCACGCGGGGGGAGATTGGCAGGGGATCATTATCTGGGTGTATGTATCCAAGTCGATTAGAACTCGAAGGTGGCCGCGGCAACCGAGAGCCCAGAGACTCCACCCACTCACCATGATCCGACGCGCCGCGTGTCCGTCATAGGCGCTGTCGGCTGTTATCGTCCACGATGTCGACTTTCGGTGGTATACGCCACTCTCCATCGACCTTCACCTCGTCGCCGGCGTCCACCACGTTATTTCGCAGGCTAGTCTGGGAGGGGACGGTTCCACTGGAGATACGCGTCGACTCGAAGGAGCTCCCTGCCAACAGCAATCGCGGCCTCGAATGTTATTTCATCCAAGCACCGCGTGTATCGTATCTTCCTTTCCTGATACCGGAGATCAAGCGTTTTCTCCAGGACGTCGTATTTGACGACGAGGCCGCGCGAATGATGAAAGAAGAGGAATGGTGGTTCGAGAGTGAAGAAGGTCATCTGCTGAAATGGTACGTTTTACTCCTCTGCAGGGTGCACGCCTCATTTTCATTGACCGGACCCCCACATAACACAGGCATTGGCCCATCGGGCTCATTTATGACAACCATACCACCTTGGCAAATTCCCGTCCAGGGGCATCATCATCCGCCCGCGGGCAGGCCGTCCCATTACGCCTCATCCTTCATCTGGCTTCCCCACCGACCGACAAGCTACTCCTAGCGCCCAGCGCCGAGGCATGCAAACAAGCGTTTATGGGTCAATTAAAAGAGGCCGATTTCCTTCGCTGGGGAAATACAAAACGCATGACGGGGCTCCGCAAAGCAGAGCAGGACGGGATGTGGGAGGGAATCAAAGAACGTTCGTCCCTTTCCCCCCCCGCTCACACAGTGCCGAGCGCGCGTGCGCTGAGCGGAGGTCACCCCCCTTAACAGATAATTTCGATGATTACTGGCGCGTGGCTTCCAAGATCACCCCAACCACGTTGCCAGCGAGGCCGGGTTCTCCGCCGGCTGCCCAATCATCGATGCATACACGTCCCCCGTCCGCGGACCCGCAGGGCGCTCCGGATAGGGAGGGCGCGTACAACGTTCGCAGCGTACCCATCAGACTGTATCTACCCGAGGGCCCCGTGCTGCAGGATCTTGCGCCCCCCGTTCTCGAAGACGGTGAGTGCCAACCTTGTTAGTGGTGCCACTTTGGGGTGGCACTGTGAAAGCTCTCCAACTCCCCCACCTTCTCGCACCTCCCCCCTCCCCCCCTCAGGCCGCGCTCCGCGGACTTGCTGTTGTACCTGCTGACGGCCCCGTGTACCAAACAGGTACACCCAATACCCTCGCGGATCTACTCTCTTTGCATCTCCCGCTACTTTTCCCTGCCCCGGGTCCTGGTGCTGGTCCGACGCTCGCATACACGTTACTTCAGGGCGTGATCACACCTCCTGAAGCAGAATTAGCTTGGTTGGGAGCTTGTATGTCAGGGGCTGATGGTTGGGTAAATATTTGCATTGGGCTTGGACGTGAACGGTAAGTGGCCCCGCGGCGACAGTGTGAGGGAATAAATCTTCCACTACTTCGGTGTTGCATCCATTACACTCGCGCGACGTATTCATTCCGCCCGTCCGTCCACTTACGCCCCGTCGACATGGTGACTCACAATTGCTTGTTTGCTTGATGGCCGGTGCCGAGCGCTAGCTCCCTCAAACGTTCCGTTCGTTCGACACAGCCGAGATTTGTTCGATGGATGATAAAATATGATATTTTTGATTCCCAAGTGTGTTGTGGCAGCCCGCACACGGTCTCGGCCGAAAATAGATGCTGCTGATGTGGAGGCGGTACGGTACTATTATCCTGGAACACGGGCACCCCAGCGGCACCCCCGGGTGGCACACCATCATCACTGCGCACTGCGGTGTTTCGCGTGTGGGTGCAAATACGGGGTTGCCAGGGTCCCACCAGTACACACATGCAGTTCTGGCTCGCGAAAGTCAAATTGCAAACTCAGATACGAATGCTCCCAAGAGCGGCGCAACTCGCCACCTGCACGATGGACGAAAAAGGCAGGCAGCGCTCTGGGCGGACCACCTGGACAGCTGGCTGGGTCCCTTCGTTCGATCATCCGCGGGTGCATTTTCAAGACGAACAATTGGGCGGTGGAGATACGGACCAGAGTGCCCACCGATACGAGCGCCCTAGATCTGGGGCGGCTTTGATGATACGGGTGCACACGCTGCTCGCAAACAAGAGACAAGCATGTGTGCATATCTATTGTGCTATAAGTAATCAGATCTAAAATAGAGCGGGATAGAATACATCGGGGAGGACCCGAAAATATATGAAGGGAGGAGGAACACAATGGGGTGCGGAGATAATGCGATAGCAACAGAGATGGAAAGAGGGGCCGAGCAATGGAGAGCGGATGCGGAGTTCTCGATGTGCCGCCGGATGTGTGTGTGTCGACGACAATTCCTGTACGGAGATCGGTAGCCAAAGCAGCTCGGAACGGAGCGAGCCCCGCACCGTCCTCAAGCACGAGAGGCGGCAATCTGCTGCAGTTGCACGACGGAAGTCCAGGTGGAGCGGAGCAGGGTGCGCTCCCGTTCGCTCGTAGTCTGGCCAACGGCATCGTTTCCAAGGCCAGGCTCATCGCGAGCTTGGTAGCCATCTACCGTCCGCGTTCGTAAGCAAATTGTCAGCAGGAGAAAAACGACAGCTGTAGACGCACCTGACTGTACTCGGTGGGGCCTGCCACGCGGCCGGCTTTATATTCAGACCAGGCAAGAACGATGACGGCATGAAGAATCTCGATGTAAGGAACATGAGAACTGTCATGAAGGAGACGCTGTTGGGGGGGATCTTGTTCAGAAGACTTCTGAGAGGATGGAAAGAAGACACGCTACCTTTGCGGCATCGGCGTAAGCGGATGAGACGGCACTGGCACCGCGGGCAAGCACGTCGGGAGATTGTGAGTACCTCGCGGCAAGGGAGGCTATGCTGTTGGCCAGCAACGGCGACAGGGTGCCATTAAATACGCGACGCGAGACGTCCTCGTATTGGAGGAAGGGGAAGTTGCGCGAAAAGCACTCAAAAAACACCTGGACGAGGTGCAAGAGCATGGTCGGATGAGGCATGGAGCCTTGGCGAGAATCGAATAACGGAAGTGCTTGGCCCGCAGCTGCGCGGTCACGTTGTGTACCTGCTGCATCTTGGATAGCGTAATGCGAATAGTCGCCCCGGGAGGTGCCGCTGCCAAGTGGTAAGGAGGATGCGTAAGAGGGTTGTTGTTGTCTAGCGCGGAAGAGTAAGGCGTCTCAGGTCAGATGAACGGGGCAGTCAGACAAACGAACCTCTCGTAATGAGGCCTTGCGGGTTCGATGAGCGGAGATGAGAACCACTGATCTGGATTTGATTGGGGGGAGGACGAGAGGCTGTACGAGGCGAACTGGAAGCATATCGTGATGGGTGGCCGTTATCGGATGATGTCTGTGTGCCCGAGTACCAGCCCGAAGCGTCGACAGAGTCACCCCGAGGGGGCGAAGAGATGACGGAGGCCTCTATGCTCTGCGATGATGATGAACGCCGACTGTGCGCTGGACTGGAGCTGGCGCTCGCGCCGGTGACTATGCGGCTTCGCTCGGCAAAGTATCGCTCCCGGTCACGGAACTGGCATGGGGTGTTGCCAGTCTCGCAGGCCTCGCAACGAGGCTGCGACTTGACCTGGACGCACTTGATCTTCTTCAGACGGCTAGGGGACGGGGTCAGGTTCCCATGACGTGAGAGACGGCCAAAGGACGCACCAGTTATCACACGAGGTCACCAGTCGGGGACGTTTCTTATGTGTCTGGGAGAGCTGCGGTGCTTCGAGGACGAAACGTAGACTGTCCATGGCGGGTGTGGGGTCGGCGGCAAGAGAGATGGATGGGATGCAAGGAAGAGTGGACAAGTATTGGGGAGACGCATGACCCAGAGCGTATTTAAGCGTCTGTTCATATATTGGTCCACAGAGGAAGACGAGTCCCAAGTGCACCCGTAGTACGGAAGATTACCGGCGAACGACAGGCCCAGAAAAACACAATTTCAAACCGACGACGGTCGAGCGGTTCGAGCTGGGGACGAGATCTGGTGGTGCCTCAAGCTAAGATCCGAACTCACCGGCTCCCAAGCTCAATACCGCGAACGCAGTGTCGGTCGTTGCTGATGAGTCATTGCTCAGATGTCAGGCAAAAAATATAATCCCCCCCCGTAGACGCTCGCCCGATATCATCAACACCACTCACCAACTGCCGGCAGAACGGCCTCGAGCCGCGTGATTCTGTTCGTTTCTCATGCCCTTTTCGGGCAGCTCGTATTTCAGTCCCTCGCCCGCGGCTCTCCCCTCCAACTCTCAATTGTCGCCATTTTCCATGTTTGCCACTCCCATTCATTTTTCGCAGGGGTTCGCGCCTATTGTGCCAATTGTGCCATTCGGGCCCGTGACCCCCCCCCAAGAAGGCGCCCTGCGCGCCATCTTGCTAATACACGCTCCCCATCTAACCCATCCTTTTTGCTCGTGCAGATGTGGTGCCAGCGCCAATTCAGGCCCGTATTGGCCGCGCCTCGTTGCGCGTTGCGCCCAGCCCCCACACAGCCCCCCCTTTGGAATTTCTCAATCGACTGCGAACACTAGGGTTTATAAAATTGGATAGAATTCTCCAAGAATTGCTGTGTACAACACACAACCTGTAAGAGAAAATAGAAAAAAAAATATATGATAATAATAGAATGACAAGCCCCTCATCGGCGTGTGCCGTCCGCCGACAGCCACGCGGGCGTTTCACGTTTGCACGTTTGACTAGGTACGGTACTAGGTTTTCGTGCACCTCCTGTACCCATCCTCCGTTTCCGTCCCAAGTGTATGGACTATACTGTGTACGCAGCGGCGCTGTTCGCGGCGCTCGGGGTGATCGGCGCCCGCCTGCACCCGAACGCAGGGGGTCGTCAACGATCTAAAAACGGGTGTTTGCGATCCTACGTATCTTTTTTATTCAGTTAGGCACTGCATTAGGTGGGCTCGTGTCCAGGAAAGGCAACTGGGACAATCAGCCAGCCCAAGCTACGACTTTTTGCGACGGGCCATCCGGCGACCCTGTACTGTGGTATCATTGTTGTTGCGCCCTCGAACCGGCGGCGGTGCGACGGAGCGGCTGAATATCACATCGACCCCGTATCGCTAATTGCTTCATAATTTACTACGCGAAACACATGTTTGCATGGCCACACGAACCAAACTGCTTGTCGTCGAGGGCCCAATACAAATAGTCCGGTGCAACCACAACTCGTATCACGGGAACGGTAGCGCACACGCCGTGGCGTGGGGTAATGGGGCGCATGCCCACTGGGATCCGTGTCCATTCCAATCACTTTCACTAGTACGTGATAAGCTGCGATGTTCGCATGCATGATCCTCGCCCCAGTATACGGCGCTCGCTCTTGATCCTTGATGCCCAACACCTTGTCGCCTCACGGACTGAGCCAAATTCCTTCGCTTCGTCGTGCCGCGATGCCTATTCGCGAGCTCCGTCGGAGGAAACTTGGGGGAGGATCTACGATTCCATGCTCGTTCAGGGCTGCCGATGTGGATCCAGCCCACCCCGTCTTGGCCTCTCACTAGAACCCTCACACACTCGGAGTTACAGCTCAGACCACCAAATAATGTAGTAACTAGGGGAGTGTCAACACGCCGAGAGGTCGCGTCAGCGATCATGCGAGTCAGTGTTGCTGTCACCGTCGCTACTACTATCTACCTCTCGATCGAAAATTACATGACCCCCTGCCTGCATCTCATCCTCACTTGGCGGGAGAAGCGGCTCAAGCTGCATCAGTACACGTCAGGCGCTTCTGCATAGGGCACGGCAAGATGATACCGTGAACGCACCGCTGCTGTGCCGCTATCAAAGTGCCCATCTGAGCGCGCGTGGTAACTATCGCGTAGGGCTATGCTCCCTTGCCCAAGTCCCGCGTCATCCTCTGGATCGAGCGGTTGTCCATGGGGGTCGAGGGGTATATCCGACTGCAGTCTTTTACGATAATTGTGGTGCGTGAAAAGGCCAATTCCTACAGAATGGTAGGAATCTTGAGAAATCCAGGAGAGGCGCGGAGCCCGCGCAAAACCTGTGCGGACTAAAATGATGTCTGGACTCACCGCAGACCGTCACCGCAACACCGGTGATGTTCAGGGGAGTAAGTTCGTCGCCAAACACTATAGCCGATACGCTGATAGTCGCAACTTCTTTTGCCATGCCCGCAATCGACATCGGCACGGCGCCCACACGCTGTATTATACTGAGATACATAATTATCATCATGGGACTGATTGATGCGAGCTAGATTTGGGACAAGGGCACGCACTAGTATTCGGTGAGGACCATGCAAAATGCGATGACTCCCGGAAAGATGAGAAGTCCGATAGTCTGTAGGGTAGCGCCTGGACCGTCCAGGAAGCGGGAGCCGGGCAGGTCTCTCCAGCGCTCGATGGAGATGCTGACGACAGCCATGGTGAGGCCCATGATAGGTGCCAGCCAGAAGATGGTCGCAGCTGGGTGGTTCATTCCCGAGCGCCTGTCGCGCATGAGCATTTGCGTGAGTGACCAGCGTAGGCCCCCGAGGGCGCTAGCCGATATGACGAGAATGAAACCAACGAGGACAAAATGTGTCTCCGTCGCTACCATCAGAAGCACGCCCGCAGAGATAAGGAGAATGACGCCGATGAGTCGGAGGGAAAATGTCTCTAGGCGGAAATAGAAAGCAAAGGCCAAAACGAACACAAGCGAGGAAGATTTGCACATGGCTGACGAAGGGGATTTTGGGGTGCTTGTCAGCGACACCCGATGAGGATATCATGTGGTATGTGCACATGGCACATGCTTACTGTAGAAAGAAAGGGTGATAGTTTTGAGAGACAAATTCGATAGGCCGATATCGAGGCCGGTGCTGACGGCCGCTGGGATCGCTTTCTTCCTGAGGGTGATAAGGACGTGAGCATGAGATTATGGATTAGATTATTCTCGTTATTGCGTGTCGTAATGATTGAGTCAGTGTAAGAGAACACTGTACCAGACGCGTACCGAGGATCGGGACTCGGATAGATGAAGGGAAAAACATGCTTACACGTAGTCCTCCCTTGAAGGGTCGCGTTCTGGCCGGAACCTTCGAGGCCAGCCAAAGCGCAGAACGGATGCCATTGCGGTCTGGACGAACATGTGCAGCATCGTGACGAAAAGCGGAAGGGGGAATCCGTAATGCTCGGGTGCGAACATCCATTTGTTATACAAAGAGAGCATGAGCGCGAGAACGAACCTGCACATTATGAGATAGAACCAGGGCATAAGTCGACTGCTGACGCGCTAACGGTTCCAGAACGCACCATGATGCGATAAACAGTGTATTGATGACGGCGTCGCGAAACCAAATGCGTTTTTTCTCCTCCAATGTTGCAAAATGCACGTCCTGCAGGCTCTCCGGTAGGGGGTATTCTGCGTCACCGCCTTCTTGGGGATATTCGAGGGTCATATGTGTCAAGTCAGTGATGGAGGGGATCTCATGGACGTGTTCATTGCCTGGCATGCCAGCTGGAAAAGGATATCAAGCGGCGAGCCAGGCCTCCGCAACGCGGGTTGGCGAGCCCGCTCGGCCCGGCTCGGTTCGCTGCTTCAAAGTACTCTAGGTCGCCGGTGCCGTTCGATAAAGTGCACTCGAAGATTAACTACAGTATTTACACTGCGACACCCTCTTATTCCTCTCCGAGAATCGGTCCGTGCATTTTCAGTGGTCCGTCCCCTTTTGGTCGGGTAACTTGGCATTTTATTTTTATTCCAGGGCCCAACTACTGACACGACAAGAAATGGCCGTAAGTCAAAAGATGATTATGACGCCGCAAGCATCACAAAAAAGACAACTTGGAGATTGTATGATATGAGAGAAGCTGTTGAATTATGACAAGCAGTACGAAAGGTGAGGGCGAAGCCCCACAGAGGCAGACCCTTAACGCCGAAACCCGAAGCCTAAAGTCTACCAAAGGGGAGTCTTATCTCGCTTGGCTCAGCGGATGAATACTTGCGGCGTTCAGAGAGTTATTCGGACGCGACAAGGGGGAGAGAAGAGCGGGGTCCATGTTACTGAACGTCCTGAACCATGACCGAAACACTGATAATGATGGCAACATTGATGAGCGCCAAGGTGCAAGACGGGGGCGGATATAGCATTTGATACTGTCTATTGTTCAAATCTGCATATCGAGTAGTAGATAGTTGCCGAGGGACGTCGTGATCTCGTCTCTCATAGAGTTTTGATGTGGAAGCGAGCCAGAGTCGTTCATAAGCTCGAGTGTCACAGCACATACTTCGGGGCGTCCCGACCACCACAGGGTCGAACGAATTTGATATATTTGATATACCACCCCGACACAACCCGCCCCGTCTCTATGGAGGGAAAAAGTGTTGGGCCCCTTCTGAAGCGGCAAGTGGCGGTATGCCTGGACACTAACTAGGGTCACGTCATGTCATGTCACGGTTGCATCGCTTCAAGCTGTCGCGCTTGCAATTGCATGAGGGCGATTCCGGGGAGATGATGCCACTGCAGGGACAGTCGCTGGTTCCGAGGCCATTAGGCGCTCGCCGGCGAAAAAATAAAATAAAATAAATGAAAGCTGCCACGTGCGCCGACCCGACGACGCGTCGCGGGTGTGCGCCAACTTTGAACTTCGGCGTCAACGGTCCACCAGTCCAAGTGAGCCCTCCACACCTCCCTTACAACCGACCGACTAGTCCACCAAAGTACCGTACCCGAACTATGTCAGGCGACGACGATTCTAGCGGCTGGCAGCTGACCGAGTCGGATCCTGGCGTCTTTACGTGCGTCGCACCTGTTTCACTCTGTCAGCAGTTTGATCGACCTGTAACTGCGCCGCAGCGAGCTTCTCAGGTCGCTTGGCGTGCCGCTTATCGTCGACGACCTCTATTCTCTCGATCCCGCCTCGCTCGCGCCCCTTCAGCCCCTGCGCGCCCTCATTTTTCTTTTCAAATGGCTCCCAGGCGCTGGCGAGCCGGATTCCACTGGCGGTGCATACGACGTCGCATTCCCGGGCTTCTTTGCCCATCAGGTCGTCCAGAACGCTGCGCGACCCTCGCCGTGCTCAATGCGCTGGGTAACATCCCAGGCTTGACCTCGGGTTCCGAGCTGCGGAGCTGCTGTCCTTCACGGCTGCCATGGACCCGCAGACTCGCGGACTTGCCGTCACGAGCGCAGATTGGTTGCGAGCGGCGCACAATGCGCTGTCGCCCCCATCTGCAATTTCTCTTGATGGGCTGGAACTGCCCAAGACGACCGAAGATGCTTATCACTTTATCGTCTATCTCCCCGTCCTCGGCTCCGTATACGAGCTTGACGGGCTCAAACAGTCGCCAGTTACCCATGGTCCTTACGAAGAGGACGGTGAGGGTTGGGTTGCGCGAGCGCGGTATTCTACCCCTGTCCTTTTCGTGACCCTGTAAGGCTCTGACGGCTTTCAGGGGAATTATTGAAGCACGTATCGCCACCTACCCGGCGGGATCGGTTAGTGATACCCATCAGTTCCTGTGCCCATCAATTAACTAGGCATCTAGCTCGAATTCAGTCTGCTTGCACTGCACGACGACCCCCTTCCGACCTTACAGACTGCGCTTGCTGATGCGCAGACATCTGGAGACGGTGATCGAGAAACCGATCTTGCGCAACGTCTTGCTGATGAGCATGCAAAACGCGAGCGATGGGCTGTGTGTTTTCTACTCAATGTGTTGCTATCCTCGCGTACTATGACCCCCCTCAGTTTGAAAATAGCCTTCGCCGTCACAATTACGTGGGGATGATACATTCATTGGCCCTAGCGCTTGCCAAAGCCGGGAGGTTAGATGCGGCAACTGACGGTGCTCGCACAGCCATGAGGAAACGGATCGAGGAGCGCAGGAAACGGAGACAGCCGATGGATGAGGATTAGTGACTGCCCGCCCTTCGTCCAGGTACCTGAAGCCTATGACCATCGGTAGTGTCCTAACTCCTGACGCGCAGGTCTTAGGGATAATCTTGCGTAATGGAATACGAGTTTGTCTCGCAGAATTATGATATCGGCCCGTGAACAAGGGCGATTTACCTCCCTCCAATCCCCCTATACATAGCTGCCTCCGTGGCTGCTGCTTCTTCCGTGTGAAGATAACCCGTGCCATAACTTCTTCATGTGCCGGAGGAGCGCTCTGACCACGAATGTGCTATTTCGGGATCAACCCTTCACGTACAGCGGCTAAGGCTGTCTTGGGTACCTTCATGGTAGCACTGCGAGCGCTACCAGTTGTCTACGACCACGGCACGCTTACGCTCACACATGACCTAGATACCTGGAATATTGTCCGACGCATCGCAGATGTTGCTAACGCAATCTCGGCGCTTGTTCGGAAATTGACGTCAACTCTGCAATCTTCATCTTGCCTTCCATATGACCTCCGCCGTGTGCGAGCGATGGGGCGCGGTTTGCCTTACACAGAGTGCCTTGTACCGAGACCCAAGACTCTTCGCTGCCGTCAAGAGAAGTTGTTGTCTCATTCAGCTAGACAATTTAGCCTTTCGGAGGACATTTCAATACATTGATACGCTTCACGACGAAGCAGAACCTGAGTTGCGGAACCAGGGTCGTCGGAAACTTTCATCAGCGTACTCACGGTTCTGTAAGGGATCCACTCACTCGTCCTGTTATACGGCACCTTGCAAAAAGCGCCTGCGACATGACCGAGGCCACCGCTTGATGGTGTCGGCTAGATAGATGTGCCTCTGGTGGGCGGTTTTCCATCTACGATAACAGGAAGCGACGGAGCGCCTGGTGAGATGTCGGGTTTCGAGCATCCACGATCAACCAACGGGCTATCTACTTGGTCAGAAATGATTGAGTTCTTCGGGAATCAGCTTTTGGTCACCCAGAGCCGCGTCTCTGGCTGTTGCAAAGGTGCACGCCCGTCGGTCACATGGAACCGCGTCGAAGCTACTATCGACCCAAAAACGTACCAGATTGCAACCCGACCGACACTTCTCTCGGTGGCACCGCTAGGTTCTTTCCATGGAGCGTCCAGATATACTCATGCTAAGATTCAATCATGCGCAAAGTGATCGATCAAGGGACGACGAACTGAAGGAACCGCTGGGTAGCGGTCACATCCATGTCTGGAAGCTAGTACGACACCCGCTGTTTCGGGCCTCCCCAAATATATAGTCCCCCCAAGCCTCGCGGTCGGCTTCGCCAACGAGACGCAAAAGCTCAACGAACTTGTTGTCACCATCAATCAATCTTCGCGGCGAAAAAAGGTCGACGGGTTTTCTCCGAGCGAAACCGTTAGAGCCGTGCACGAAAAAAGTCCACGGACACGGACACGGCGCGCTAATTATGGACCAGGACAATCAAGAGCAATACCGTTGCCCACGGTCCTCGGGAATCGTCGTTACGCATGCGCTGGAATGGACGGGGGGTGCACACGCCCTTATCGCGCCGGCATCACAACCCACCCCACCACCAGGGACGGGGGCACCGATGCCGTTCAATACGGTACGGTGGGCATTATACGCCCATGACGCATTCGTGTGCACAACTCTATCTCCCTTTCGTGTGGGGGGTCTGACGCACACGTTCACCGGTCACCGTCCTTCGACGGGCGCCGTGGGTGGCTGCTATATCATTCGGGCCTGCCTTGCCTTCTCGGTGTGGGATTGTCCTGACAGCACATCTCAACGTGACCCATGGTTCTACATTGGTGCCGGATAGACAGTTACAGTGTGTGCCCACTTGTAACGTGTTGAGGGTCTGGCGTAATGTTTCTTTGATATTTTTACATTGTTGTCCCTGAAGGACGCCGCCCCGCGATCCGGTGGCGCATCCCGTCCTTATCCTAGTACTTTGTTGCCATTTTTTTTTGCCCCCCGTCGTGTCTACGTGTGTGTTCCTTATCCTTAGTCAGACCTGCCAGAAATTGTAATGAAACCCCCCATATTTGAAAATCCCCTCCCCCCATCCACACATCCACCACGCCGCTGGCTCCGACTGAGGCCCACAGCGTCGTCTGAAACGCCAAACCCACCCAGAATTTTATTTTTATTTTTAGTTTAGGCCAATCGGTGAGTAGATCGGGTTTGGGATGAGAGAGAAACGCTCGTCCGCACGGCTGGGCACGGCGGGAGAGGACATTTCGAGCGAGTAAGCGGGAGGTCAGGAGAAGGAAAAGAGAAACGTAGTCGGTCTGCTTTTTTTTTTCTTCGCTCCGTATCTTTGTTTTGAAGACCGAGGCGTCGAGGCGTCAGGCGCGTCAAGTTTCGTCAAGCGTAAGCACCCCATTCGAGTCGGAGTTGGAGCTCGTTGGAGAGCCAGCCCCCCCACCAGCGAGCGTCAGCGTCACTGGCAATTGGCCAACCCGCCAACTGCCTCGGCATCATTGCCCCAGCACGCAGGCAGTGACAATACCCGGAAATAAAATCACGTGATACGGGGTATCCCCTCGGTTCCCGAGGAGATGAGCTGGCCCGAGGGTGTGGGGTGCGAGGGGCGAAAGCGCGCAGCCCGACCCTGCACGCTTGCACGCGCTTGTCGGACCCAGTTGTAAACCACACGTTCCACATATTGTAGTGGGGCACATCTCGGCTTATGCAGAAGCGAGCGTCTGTCAGTTCGTTCTCAGGTTCCCAGCGCCTCCTGCTACAAGTCCATGCCTCATTTTTGCGTACGTAGCACAAACCGGACATTCCCTGCGAGAAAAAACCCCGGTAGAAAAAAAGCCCAATACTATGTCAAGTTCACACCGCAGACAAAAATCTCGTATATGCTTAGGTGCCATCGTAGTACATGAGCACGCTATCTGGACTCATAGGTACCTCGACTGCCTCGCCTTCTCGGTGCTTGAGTGGAATCGGCATTTTCAGGCTTCGTTCTGCACGCGTCTCGCCTTGCACAGGCGCTCGGTCCTGCGGGCTGGGCTGTTCGGGTAGCACCGACCGATCGACGTAATCCGCAGTCACGGGGGATAGCGTTCCGGGCGTGTGTTTGGGTGATGAGCTTGCTGAGTCGTATGCTTCAGAGTCGGGGCTATGCACGCGCTTGATGATAGCTTCGTCGATGTAGTGAGGGAGCACAGGATCTTCGAATGGGTCGCGTGCGTCGGCTCCTTCCATGATTCCAGAGGGGTCGGCGGCGCCACGTCCATTTGGATGCCCCCCATCCTTCTCTGCAGTAGCATACTTCGAATGTTCGGTCACCGACTCGCTGTAGTAATCGTCAAAGTCGTTTTCAGCCACCTCTGTAGATGCGTGAACAACACTGGGGTAGGAGATAAGGAATTTGGGGAGCATGGAGCGCGGGGGCAGAATGCGGCGCGTGCAAGAGAAGAGGATCACATGGACGACGCCTGAGGTTCGAACCGTTAGTGGATTTTAAATGCATGTTGGATCGTTTGAACTTACCACTTAGAAGGTAAATGAAGCCGCTGAGGAGGACACTGAATAAGGTGGGGGTATCTGGGAAATACCATGGATCGCACCTGACAATAGTCATAGCAAAGGGAACGTGATGCCCTGTCCATGAGAGGAAGCGACAGAACGCGATAGGAAGGATCATAATCGTGTACGCAATCTGTGAGACCTCTGTCAGTCGGCATTGGTTGGATCACTGAACTGAACACATACGGGGTATAATAGCATCTGGCGAGCTAATCTGTGCTCATACTTCTTATTGCTCTCCTCATTCGCAGATGCGACGGACGTCAAAGAGCTCCGAGCGCGGACTATCCCTCGCGACTTCAAGAACACGAGTGAATAGAGTATAAACGCAAGCCCTGCCGAAATGAACATCTGCAACTGCTTTAGGGAGGATTAGACTAAAGACTTGTCTGGAAAACTTACGATCATGTAATCCAGTCTGAGGGGGGGACACAATGAATCAGTATCTTGGACATTTTCACTATCTGAAACACCCACGCGATGCGCTGGAAAGTATAGTTTGCGGATATCCAACACCAAGCACCCGCGATGCCGTCTAAAAGTGGTAATCAAGCCGGTGAAAAATGCGCGAATCAATCGATGACAGCTCACAGTACGGGCCGTGTATATCAGTCCTGGCTGTTGCTGGCCCACCGGTAACAATCACACCGACAAAAGACCAGACGCCAATCAAAACGATCCACATCGTGTAACGCCTCGTTTCGATGCGGAGGAAGAGGACCAAGAATGTGCGCGAAGCGATGACCTGCAGAGGGTTGAATACGATTGCAGTCAGAGCATTGGCAACTCATGAGCCGTACCAAAGACCTGACATATAATTGGTCAAGTCGAGCTTCCAAACACGCGTTACTGCTGGACTCACCAGAGAGCAATGGCAACGTCTGCGATGTGCTTGATGACACCTGTAGAATGTGTTAGCGAACTCTAAATGAGTAATCTTCCACGCGTATACCTTGTGCTGAACAAAAAGAGCCGTAGACGACAGCCTCCTCGCGTACCCAGGTCGAATTCATGATTGAGCCAATCGCTACGAAAAGATGAGAGGTGCTTCCACGTCACATACTACGTGAGTAGAGATAGGAACCCACCTTGTAGGACGTCACTGAGGAGCAACGAGACGAAGTAAAAGACAACGTGATTCCGCACGAACAGGTTTGGGTTTTTGCTTCCGCGCGTGTTGAATGCAGACATCTTCAAGACGTTAGGAATTGGCGAGACACGAAGATCAAGTTAGAACGCACGGCGATCGCAGCCAACAGTCCGACAGTAGCAACCAGGGAAAGACAGGACGCAAGGACAAGTGCCTGTCTCGGATGAGAAATGGACTACAAATCAAGAGAGGGGAATGTACACGTACAATTACGGCCTTTGATTGCGAGTCCGTGTATGCACCAATCACAAGAAAGGACGTGCCATCGACCAAGGGAACCGAGAGGGAAAGGGTATCGTTCGACTGATTGTAGGCGTCGTAAGGAGCGTGTGTCATAGCGAGCGAATGAGCAGCGCGGCTGCTTTTCTTGAAATTAGAATGCAACTAGAATGATACACGTAGCAGCGCAGAGGCTGTCGGCGAGGTGCTTGAAAGGTGAGGACCAGCCCCGAGAGAACGAATGATGGTGGTGCAGAAGAAGAGCACACAGTTGGCAAGAAACCACCACCTCGCCATTGGTATATTCTCATACTCCATGGAACCCGAGGGGCAGTACGGTTTAGGGTGTTCCGTGGGAAGTGATCATCGTCGGCGAGCGATACTTGGGCGCCTACTGTCGAAATCGCCATCTTTTTTGATGGGAGGCATGACGATACAGCAGCAATTGATCAGGACAGACAGGAGCAATAAGAAGGAAACGATTCAGTATAGTGAAGAAAACCGGCACACCGCCCACTCTCCCCTCGATGCCCAAGCGCCACGGCGCCCACTGCCATCGTTGATGATGCACCTCGCAACCTTGCCTCACGGGAGAGTTTATACGGACTCGGAGTGGATATGGACACCTTGCTGGTAGGCAACTACAGCGACACGAGACAAGCTTCCCAAACAACAACGGGAACCGTTTCAGTTGATGCACGTTGATGGGGAGATGGCACTCTCTTTTGATCATGAGGTGAGAAAGATGCCCATGACATCAACTAATCGCGGTAGCTAAGGGAATACACAGGAACCGCTGACGTTGCCTTCTGTCTTGCTGTCTTGCTCAGCTCGTTCTCTGGCTGTCACTGTACGAGTTCACGTGACTCCATGAGCAGTGTCGCGAATCTGTGCGACAAAACTAAAGCCAGAAGGAATTACAAACTCGTCCAGCGGCCAAAGCGTTCTAGGTGTATGCGGTCTATTGAGACAGTGTTATCACCTCGAGGGTGGTGAAGCAACGATCGCGAGGCTGTTCGCCTGCGGTCTTCCGAACGCGTTCACTGGCATTCAGTTTTTGCTGCCATTCCGTAGAACGGGGATGGAAGGCGGAAGAAATGGCGCTCCTTATGCCAGTGCTTTGCGGGCGCACCTTTGAATCACCTGAATAAAATGAGTGGTCACTGTACAGTAGGTCCCTTTGGGAGGTCGCTAGGCGCACAGCCTCTCGGCCTCATTCACAACTTTTGTGCCTGGAGTCGTTTCGTCAGACCTCGCTGAATTCTCGATTCAAACCGCGTGGTCAGCATTTCGAGCTCATGTCACCGAGGTGGTATAAAATGACGTCTTCGTACATCCTTCATCCAAACTTCAGTACTCTAGACAACATCAGTGAGCGAAAACTACAATCCGTAATCAGAAAGACCGTGACAGGAAATGGAGGAGACCCATCAATGAAGGAATTTTCTATGGTCCCCAGAGAAATTTGAAATGCATCGCGAGACGGGAACCCCACTTGTGGTGATGGGCTCGCTGAAATAGATGATAAGATAAAAGTGATGGCCCCAGGTTGTGATACGATACAAAATCACCTAGCCCAGAAACTATGTAGCTCAATGCTGGAGACGTGTCCCGCCGAGCTGCGACGGGCAGACCCTGTCTCTGAGGACACCCGCAAAGTCAAAGGCATCACGGTTGGTTTATCCTCCTCCTCTTCAAGTTCCTGGGTACCCTTTTCGGATGAACGTACGTATATTAACATACGACTGATGGCCACTGTGCCCAGGGCCCAATTGAAACTATTCCAGCCTCAGATTCATAGAGCTCAGATGCACACGCAGTTGGCACGTACTATATCGGGAGACCGATGAACCCAGGTTCGGTGATAGTTGTGAAGGCGATGTTCACCCCGCGAATTACCGTGACGCACTATGCCAATGAACACGCACAGCAGATGGCATGTCGACGTGTTCCACTCACGAGAAAGAACAACATGCCGCTGCGGTGCAGAATCCGCGCCAAAGGATCGCTAGAGCTCCGCGGGTTGGAAAGAGCATTATATACTGTAAGGGACAGAACTGCAAACTCAAAACCCATCTAAAAGTCATTGGAGATGTAGAGAACGGAAAGCAGCATCCAAAGACTACCCACCGGAGCTGCCCAAAGTGCAATAAACGGTGGGGCGGTCCTCGTGACATAACATAAACGAGCAAGCGAATTGTACTTGACGCTGGCTGAGAGAAAGGATACACGTTTGCATGATCTGTTTGGGAGGAGAGTAGGAGAGGCGTATCCTTACGCAAAAGGACGGCTATAGTGGCAATCGTACAACCAAGCGAGACAAGGAAGCTCAACACGAAAATAATGCTAAGGCCAACGACGACCCGCTTGAATTCGGTAGTGAGCTCTCCTCGTCAAACTCGAGGACCTCGTGGTGGACGTACAGGCGATTTTTCCCACAGTACGATTACTCGCAAAAATGCAAGCAAGTTGGATGTGAGTGTCGAGAAGACGCCATAAGCGGACACCAGGGGCATCAATGTCTGGCAGCTTCATCTCTATGAGAGGGGACAGATGGTGTGCGAACCCACGGGAATCTCACCTCTATACGCGGTCAGCATCGCAGCAGCGGAAACTGGAGAAGACCTCACTTTGTCATCGTACGGACGGCTGTTAAGCCCCGACATCGCTGGGTCAAGGCTTGAGGACTGCGGAGAAAAACAATACCACGGAACCGCGATGCACGCACCATTTGCAACAGCCAGAAGACACAATTCCGTCAAGTAGCGGTTCACCAGGAACATCCACTTTGGGAAAGAGCGAGGTGCCGCCCAAATCAGCCGCACCTCGTCGCCGAAAGTCAAGACATGATCATACAACACGACGACGAGTCCAGCAACTGCTCTCGAGCAGCCGAAGTCAATATTTTTTGCTCTTTCTGCAGAGAGAGCGAACCTACCGCCCAGATAGCGACCGACGTTGATGGTTTTTAGCATGCACAGAATCTCATTCATTGGAGGAGGCGGGGGAGGAAGTCCGAATGTCGATGGTGATTTGAAGGCCAGTGATATGGCCCGGGAGGAGGGGCCCCACCAGCACTACTGCGCTAGACACCGCGAAAAAATGAAGGAGAGCACGGGGTACAATTAATGTCAAGCAGGCATTTTGAGGGGTCATGCGTGATAACACACACCAGCCGAAATGCCAATATTTCGAAGTCCTGTGCACTATTGGTACTGCGCCCATTAGCCGGATGATGCAGGCATTAATATTAACCGATCGTACCAATGCATCATTCCTCTTCAATTGTGAGATCGAGCCGGAGCCGCTTGCCAGTGCCCACTTGCCCACAGAAGGGTACCATGGCAAAGGAAAAGGGGCGATGACTCGCATACCTCGTTTGCCGCGCCACGGACAGTGCCCGCGTCTCATGATCTCATGTCTGCTGAACTTGTCCTCTGGTCGGCTTCAGTGAGGCTTCCCGAACAAGCTACTGTATCCCTGGAAATGCCATCATCTCGCTACAGTATCAGTCGGCGGCTCATCAACAAGACATGTCTCATGGAACCCTCGCTAACGTTTATTGATGGGACCCTTAGGAACGGCACCGTCGGCACGGCACCAACCTTGACTCCACCACTGACCAACAACTAATGATCGACCTGGAGCAACTTCAAGTGCGACATCATGACACACTGAGCTGTTATCTCTCATCCGCCCTCATGATCGGGATTGTGATTACACGACGGTTTCCAATAAGATTATAGTGCCCATCAACCCGGGCGGTCAAAACGGTTTGATGACTACAAGCAGGGCGCGTGCGACCTGGGCTGCCCGGTCGGGCTCGTCGTCCTACGGTGCCACACAGCATTTGCCTACCATCACGATGTGTGCCAGAGGTCATGTGGATTACTGCGCGTTTAGTTCCGCGGCCTATCAAATAAAGAGCGAAGGAAGAGAAGACGATCTGCCGCGTTGGTATGCACCGTAAGTGGCCCACCAATGGCGTTTCCTTCGACAACTGGCACAACCAGACGGCAAAAAGTCCGCAGTCTTGGCCGCCACATCATCCACTCACCTCCACGAGAACAAGAGTCAGGAAGCATTATTTTTAGAGGCCCCCACCTGCTCCCGACGTACCATGTCACTGCGATATCCCACTGGCTAGTAGATGCCGCGGAGCTCCAGGATTGCGCAATTGCGCAACCAGAGACGCATCTCTCCTCCTGTAGGCACCGGAAAAACGAACCAAACGCACCAAAGAAAAAAAAAGCGCTTCCTCGACAATAACCTGAGTTCCGAAAATCGGACCTTTTTCTTTTTCTTTTTGGACGAGATAGCCGCCAAAGCAGGCGCCGCGGAAGCTTGATGCTGATCCCCCCCCTCATCGATCTCATCATCATCATCACCGCAAGGTACCAGGACACAGCGCACGAACAAACACACACGTTCCATACTCCTTATGAGCATCCGAAACATCAACGTCGGAAATATTCCATGTAAAACCAGTGTGAAAAGGTACGAGGAAGAGGTGCGCCCCTGTCCCCCCCACTCCGCCATCATCTCGACCGATCTGACGATGCCACGCGTCTCCTCCAATCCAGGACTCGTGACACACACCTGTTGCACCACACGCTACTGTACCACTCCTAAGACCGCGGCATGGCAAGCAGGCACGTTCGCTCGGGGGCCGGTCGCAGTCCGGTCACTCGCTCGAGTAGGCTGAGAAACTGTCGCAGGGGCTCAACGCTCCCAAACCCAGGTTCGTTTCGTTTCGTTCCGTTTTCGTTCCATCCCTGCTTGCTGCCGGCGGCGCGCGTGGAAGTCATGCGACCACGGATCAACGTCTATACTTTTTTTTTTTCCTTCTTATGAATGTAATCAGCAATATCAAATGCTTCCATGGCTGAACTTTCGAGGGGGGTTTTTTTTTTCTTTTTGACAAAAATTCGAGGTAAGGCGACAACCGCGGGGCTTTTTGAACTCATGGAAATTCTGCTGGTCCGGTCCGACCGCGAATTACTTTTTTTTTTAATTTCGGAAAACCGTGCCGTGCTACGTCTGCCATCATCCATCATCATGATATGCACGATAGATAGCCCATCGGTATCCAGTTTTTTTTTTTTCCTTTTGCACGCCCGAACGGCAATCACGGTCGTCATGAACGTGCGAAGAAGTTTCCTTTGCTCCGCGGGCCAATAAAGCAGAGTTATCAACACCCTAGACACGCCGCAAAGAAGCTGCTGTTCCGACCACCGTTTACCTGGCCCTTTACGTCGCGACCCATCGTTTCGCGTGTTTGCTGGCGGGCTAATTGATCAATGATCCTCTGAACGATCCGCAGACTCGACTTCGCCCAGGTAAGCGAGGCCTCGGGAAACCCATCTCAGAGGCCCCAGGGACTTGGTTCCTCGGCACGAGGACTCTATTGACGTGGCCATCTGTAATCCCGAGCCGGACCTCACATAACCCACCGACTGGGACGATCTGCTGTAATTAAGGACTCCATAAGCCGAACAAATGGGAGAATAAGAAGGACTGAATGGTTGAGGATGATAAATAAACCGCCTGCAGCTGCTCTGCCGCTCGCGGCCCTCGATTGATATTTAGCGAGTCCGAGGGTTTAAAAATGATGTGATAGATGAAATCACGTGATATGCCAGTGGTAATGATCTGGCTTGGTAGCCTTCATCG
Source organism: Russula brevipes (assembly GCA_022496215.1). Classification (NCBI taxonomy): domain Eukaryota; kingdom Fungi; phylum Basidiomycota; class Agaricomycetes; order Russulales; family Russulaceae; genus Russula; species Russula brevipes. The sequence goes on along the minus strand of WTXF01000089.1, from coordinate 29,401 downwards.
CATAACCCTGGCATTTGAGAGAAAAATGAAAATGATGTGATTGATCGCAAAACCTGGAACTATTTGCTGGAGTTCAATAAAGTTTCCCTGAACTGACCACACGGAATGCACAAAGTCTGAATGCCAAAAATAAGAATTAGGGTCCCGCCACTGCCGCATCACTTAGCTGGCCCTGGCCGGATACCAATACTAGTACACCATCGGTGTGCCTACTTCCGTACCCTCCCAATTACCGCGTCCGGGGCATACCGTGGAATGACCTTGGGATCGTGTAGCATGTTGAACTCCTCCGTTGCATCACGGCCGGCATAGAGTATAATGGCTTTCTCGCCACCCGGATGGTCCGGTAAGAACTTGGTCACGTCGAGCACTTGTCCATCAATGATGACCCAAATATCGTCCTTTTTATTGTGCGTCGCAACATCGTCGACCGTATATGTCTTGTCGCCATAACTTGGAGGTCGTGAGGCAGCATTGGCACTAGTTGCCACTTCTTCCTTTGCCTTCTTCGTCTCGGGCTGCGGGGAGCCAAGATGCGCCGCAACGCCAGCTACGCGTCCAGCCGCCCGAGCACTCACGCTTCCAAAGTTTTGCAGGAGGTACGCGGCGGCTGCGTCTCCAGCAACGCGCCCGAAGACGACGCAACCCAGTAATGAGGACCCACCGAGCCGATTAGCACCATGCACACCACCAGCAACTTCACCCGCAGCGAATAAGCCTGGGACCGGTGCTCCTCCTGGTGCCAGGACTCGTGACTCGGGGTCAATCTCGAGGCCACCCATTGTGTAGTGTAGCACAGGGGTCATAATGGCGACATGGAAGGTATCATTAAGCGTCCAATTATCGTCTGAAAAGAACTGTTCGTGGCGATCAGCTGAAGGCAGATCAAGGGGATGGAATGTGTGCTGCACCTTCTTCGCAAACTTGTCCTTCTTGGTTTTCGCTGCCAAGTTATAATCGTCGAAAGTCTTCTTGAGGATAGCAGAGGAGAGTCCAAATTCGTTTGCAAGTGCCTCGCCCGAGTCGAATTTCTTCATGAGCCCGCGGCCCACATAATGCTTGCAGTGCCACTCGATTTCTTTGCTGGACTTGCCATTGAGAACAAGCCGGATGGGGTACTTGCCATTCTCCCAGATCTTTCCGGTAACAAAGTCACGGTGCTGGAGCTCGTCGACGAAACGCTGGCCCTCATTGTCGAGCAGGAGACCACCGACACCTCGGAGAGCTTCGGCAGCAAGGAACTTGACTTTGGCATCGGGTTCCTTGGGGTCAACGAGGCCGGTTGGGTGCACCTGAACCTTCTCCATGTCGACAGCACTTGCGCCAGCAGAGATAGCGAGTTTGTGGCCGTCACCAGTAGAGTGCTCGCCGTTGGTTGTTGGTAGGTCCCAGAGCTCTGGACGGTATTTCTTCAACAAGGAGTCGCTCGTGAAATCGGCAGCGTAGCCACCGGTGGCAAGGATGACGGGACCAAGTGCGGTGGACGTTTTGCCATTCTGAATGTACTCGACGCCAGTGAGGGTGCCCGACTCGTCCTTGAGGAGCTTCGTCACACGAGCCTTTTTGAGGATCTTGACGCGGTCAGGAATGGACTGTGCGAGGTCCTCGAGACGCTCAAGTTGAGCGTAGGTGATAACCATTCCGGGAAATTGGGCACCGCCACGATGTGTGCGGGGTTGAGAATGTCCACCGAGGCGGGAGACCTTGGAGAGGTCGAGGCCAAACTTGCTCTGAAGCCAGTCTACGGCGTCGCCTGAGCGACCGGTGAGAACGCGGATGAGATCATCACGCGCGAGGTCACGGGCCTATATAATAGAGGACAGCCCCCATCTGAGCACTGTGTGAGGAGCAAAGTCGAGGGGAGACGCACCGAACGCTTGGTATCGTCGAAGAAAATCTTTGCCGAGTCTGCGATACCATGGTTCTGCTGAGTCTGAGTGCCAGCGCCGTTGATGCCGGAGGTAGCCTTGGTAGAATTACCACCCATGAATCTGTATGTAGAGGTTACAAACTTGGTCGTAAGGGAGGGAATGGCAGAGAGAAACGCGCACCCTTGCTTGTCGAGGAGGAGGACATTGCCACCGCGCTCGAGAATGGTATGTGCGGCAGAGAGGCCAGCAAGACCGCCACCTACTACGATTACTTGTGCCATGGGAGTATTGATTGAGGACGTGGGGAGAGGGAGAGCAGCAGAAGGTTTTAAGTGCGTGTGCCCCAAAACGGACCGGCGCAAACCAGGCATGTGATAACCCCGCACCTGAATTACCCGCCACCCGGTCAATGCCGTCTCGGAACCCCGGCCCAATCACAGGCCGGCAAATTGACATCGTCGTACTTTGAACCACCTATGACTCCGATACTGCCTTCAGTTGCTCTGATGCCGTTGCGGCCTGTTCCGACAAGTTCCGTCTCCGGTGTTGGTATGTGCCACTTCTTCTGATCGAGTAGACCCACACCTAGGATGACGTCGCGGGTTCCGTGTTGCGAAGAAGTGCGACAGTAACTCTAGGAGATATTTCATTACGCCCATGCGGTGCCCGCTTCGGACCATCTGTGCGAATCGGTGTCCCACAACACTTCCATATGGTTGAGGCCGTTGATGGGTGACTCTCATGCCCATATGATAGTCAACACCACCCACGTCAAGCAGCACGTCCGGCGCGCCACTTAAATATACGCAAGATTTTCCATGCTCGAACAACTCTGCCAACACCTGGTCATCTCCGAGGCCGAGGCATGTTCTCGGCGCCCCTCTTTACGAATTATCCCGCTTCGTGTTTGGCAGTGGTGCACTCCCACATGATCGTGCACCTGGAGTATGGCAATAACGCGACTGCGATCGACTCCGATAAGTCCCGTATCCCGTAGAGAGCACACTTCTCGGCAACTCTCTCTCGGCACACCTGGCGCCCGCGCCTTTCATACCGAGAACAGAGTTAACGCGGCACCGCGTCGTTGTGCTCTCATATGCAGGTCAACGTCGTCCCAGAATGCGCCTCTGTGGACCTGGAGAAGGCTGACCTTGAGGCCATCGTAGGTCCCACGAACATATCGGAAGCATGACAGGACGCAGACAGACGTCTCTCCATTCACCTTCACCTTTTATGTCGAGCTGATCCGTCACATCAAGTAGGCAGCATTGGGTTAGGGAGTGACTTCGACGGCGTTAATAGCACAGCACTGTAAACGCGCGCGAGGACGTCTCGACTATCTCTGCCCTGGCGCTTTCCCTGATTCACCTGTTACTGTGGCTGACTCCATTAGCGACAATGTTTTGCGCGTGTTTGCAGGGGCGGAGGATGTGGCGCTGGTGATGGGGCGCAAGGTCGTCACAAGGCCCTTTACGAAAGGCATATGGACGTCTGGTGGAAGTACAAGGTCCGATGTTCCGAGCATCCAGTCGAGGTGGAATTTTTTGGTGCTTTTGCATAATCTTTCAAGGCCTGCTGGATGGGACATTGGTAGTATTACAATCCGTGTCATGAGCGGTTCAATGAACATCCGTTAGCCTGACGAATATCATTTGGAATTGCGCAACTATCATGGCATCGCTCACTTCGGATTGTTATATTGACTGTAGACCAGCGCGGAGATGTGATTGTAACCGACGACCACTGGTGAAGACGGCTTCGATTGGTTGGAATTTGCCGGTTTGCAGCCCTCGTTCCCGGTCTAACTTTCATCTCTGCTTGCGATATGAAGCTATGAAGCATATGAAGGCCGGCAGTCTAAAGCTGTCGTTGGCGCGCATGAGCCGTCGACCTTAACCACCTATAGTCAAATTACCGCTGGTCCCTGGCCTAGCGCACGGGGCGCGGACTCGGTCCTCCCCATCCCGCCCTTCACGCTGCACTTGGACTGACACGCATGGACAGCTCGCACGTTGACGCTTGGTATCCATGCTGCTGTCATTCGCGGAGCTTTTGCTAGCGAGAAACTTACGATCGCCTTGCATCATCTTTGTCGTCCCATGACCTCACGCGGCGCGCGAACCTTCTTTCTATTTCAACCGGGGCTCCCTCGTGTTACAGAGCCCAAACATTCTCGTCCCGATATACCCTAGCGAGCCCGTTTACACCTCCTGGGCGCGGTACAGTACAGCCCGTGGTAAGTTCGCGCCCCGCGCTGACATGCGTTTTTGAAATGTCGCCAACGCGGCCAAAGCGCCCATCCACTTCACAGCTGTCCCCAGTGACCCGCGTACCCGCGCAGGCGCCTGTAGCGAGGCGGAGGATCCGTTATTAGGGGCCACGGAACACCCTGGTCCCTGCCTCCCCCCCGCGTTCACCCGCTGGCTCGTCTCTGCGTCGCCCTTCATCCCGTCGCAGTTCCGGATCTATGGTTCGGATGAGGCGGAAGCGAGCGATGTCGGTCGACTCGGACCCGCTGCTTCGAGCGATGGCGCCGCCTGAAAACGAGACACCCGCACAGCGTGCTGTACGCGAAGCGAAGGAAGAAGAAGCCCGCCTCGTGAGCGCGCGAATTGACGAGGAACTCAGGAAGGATAATCGGCCCAAGAAGACTCCGGTGAAGGTGATCCTGTTAGGACAGGAGGGGAGCGGTGCGTTTTGAGTATATGCTTCTTCGTTGCCGCTGCTGAACCGATGTTGCACGCACGTCGGCACCTGTAGGAAGGACAGGGTTTCTGAAAGGTTTTCCCGAGTTCTCATGCCGGTGCGATCGTGTGCTCAAAGCTCATTTGTTAGGCTTTCGAAAGCTGTATGCTCCGGGAGCATGGAGGGAAGAGCGCCTGGCATGGCGAACCGTCATTCACCTTGACTTGGTCCGGTCCGTGAATAAAATAGTCGATGCGCTGGGCAACGCCCCCGAGATTCCTCAGGGGGTCAAGCTGCTCCAAATACGCCTAGCCCCGCTGCGCCGTTTGCAGCGCGACCTCGAGGAACACCTTGGTCTGGCTGAGGGCGAAGAGATGCGCCCAAGTGCCGTACCCCGACTTGTGAAGCCAGGACAGCGGCCTAAACTTGGGCACCGTGACCCTTCCCCGGGCGAACTCGAACAGGCGGTAGAGTTGGTTATCGCATCTCGTGATGACATGGCTACGCTGTGGAAAGACGATGGCGTTCATGCTGTAATGGAAATGCGCGACGCGCGAATCGACGGACATTCAGGTTGTCGGTATCTCCGTTGTCCGTCGATCTGTGCTTTTTATCTCATTAATTTCTGCAGTTTCTTGGATTTATCGATCGCATTACAGAGCGAGACTACGAGCCATCTGATGACGATGTCATCCGTGTACACTCAAAGGGGATGCTAGGAGTGCAAGAGTACCACTTCTTGGTCGAGACCGGTAGGTTTCACCACCTGTTGCCCCGAGTTTTAGCTTTCTCCCATGGTTGACTGTATTCAGGGCAGGACGCAGGGAACGAATGGATTTTCTACGACGTGGGGCACTCAAGAACTTGCGTGTGTATGCCATTCCTTTCGTCTGCGTGTGTCCTCATGAGCGACAGCGAGTATCGTGGCTTCCATACCTTACGGACGTAACTGCGGTCATTTTTCGTGCCTCAATATCCGTATTCGATGAGTATCTCGAAGCAGACCCACAAGTCAGTCGTTTAGAAGAGAGCTTCAGGGCGTGGACCACGATCTGCAAATCAAACCTCATCTCAAAGGTCCTTCCTCCGCGGCGTCTCTGTTGATTCTGAAAAAGTGCTGACGGTGCAGCGGCATGACCGTATGCAGGTACAACTGGTCCTCATCCTGAGTGGATGCGACATTCTCCGAGACAAGCTCGCACGGGGTGTCTCCCTGAGACAGTTTATCACCTCATATGGCGATCGCACAAATGACCAGACCACTGCCACGAAGTGTATGTCAATCCCGATCTATCGTCCTCCGCGACGAGGAGCTCACTCACCCTTGGCCACACAGACCTTCGTGACCAATTTATAGCAATTTCTCGTAAAAACTCCCCTGAGCAGCGCACCGTACGTGTCCATTTCACAGCTTCAACCGTAGGTGCCCTGCGTCCTATTCTATAAAGGAGGGTGGTTGACTAGGGGTTATCAACCGATTTTGCAGGACTGGGACAGTCAGGTTGTGGCTGCCGTTGTGACGGATGTCCTTCAGGTGGTCCTTATGAATAATTTGCGGATGGCCAAGGTCGTCTCATAGCGAGCATTAATATTTTTTTGATCCATGACACAAAAACAGCAGGTGACAACGATGATACCCATACTTATATGTAGACAGATGAGTAATGTAACTACAGCCACAATTTTCCATGTGGTCCATGGTGGGTGCTGGACTGCTGGTACTCGATTTCGGGAAAGAAGAGAAGTGTAGAAGCCTGAGGAGAAAACAAACACAGCTTTTTATGCAATTTTATGCCTACATTATGATGTTGTCAGAAACTGAAATCAAACCATGGGAGGACTGAGGTCACATTGAGACTCATAAAATTGCCCAAACCAGACGTGCCATGCCCAAGGGGATTTTGTCAACATGGATCCTGCAACGGTACCATTAATATTCTCAGGGTCATATTAGGACGTACCATCCCCCTCGGTAGCCCAAGGTTTCGCATTCACATTTCCCCAATAAGAAGCTCGCGACATCGTGTGGACCAAGACCATCGCGGAGTCATCTCTCTCACGCGCGGGAATTGCCATTCAACTGCGCATTCGAAGGAACACGAGTCACGTCCCAGACAAGGGGACGAGACACGAGACCCAACGAAAAGGTTTGGTTCGAACTTTGCTTGTTAGTGCTTGTCGCGCATTTTCAAAAAGTCCCCCCCCCATTGCTGGTCCCGTGGTGCTGATTCGTGTTAATTGTGTGTTGGTGCACGTTACGGGGGGGGTGTTGTGCCAAGTGATCCGCAATCTGTGATATTTGTCCCGACTGCCCAGGCTTGGGCCGGCTGCTGCGCAAGCGCAAACGAGGAGGTTTATTGACGAGTCGGGAAAGGTCAATCACGACGATCTTGTGCCTGCGCCATTCGGAGGTAGGTCTCGTTGAGGGGATCCACGCTGGGGACACGATCTCCATAGTTATCTATCACGATCGAGACCGAGCTGAGCACCGGATTTAGGGATTAACGGATTAACGCTCGATGTGTCGTCGTCCAGCTTTTTGTGGAACAAGGAGCTCCATTTACAGCGTGATGAACTTGAAGCATGCTCCTCGTGGGTCGGGCACCAGACCGCTCTTCTTCGAGTTACAGTAGGGTATCGGGGGGAATGTAAATCGATCAAACGAATCGATCAAGCGATAGCAGTGCATTGCTTTGCCGACCAGTTTTTACCGTTGACTCGCCCGAAACAAATAAAATAAAATACAAAGGGACCTCCGGTCATCCACGGGTCGCGAGGGATCTTCACGAGGCCGTGCATGTGGCTAGTGTCAGATAAAGTAGTTGGAGGCATCACCTAATGTTAACGACAGAGTTGGCTCGGTAATTGTCAAAAGGAGAGATTGGCCCTTCGGAAGGAATAACACCGGGAATGCGGCATCGCCTCGCTGCGCAGAACGTGTGTGTGGCGATCCGTCGACGTTCGAAAATGACCGACAAACCCTCTCCACCCTGCCACCTTCCGAAAACCGAACGAACAGGGCCAAAAAAAAATCGATCGTCCCTTGAACCACGGTACGATTTTTTTTTTTGTCTTTCTCTTGCCAGGTAGTGGCGTAACCTATACACGGCACACGAAAAAGTAGCCGGAGTCAAAGACACGTAGGGGTAGGGGGGGGAAAGGGGAAAGGGAAAAGAAAAGTTCGTTCTCTTTTCGGAACGGAACGAGAGAGAACGTACCTGGTCATGCACGCCACCGCGCCACGCTCCCGAGCAGGAAGAGCACCCCGACACCGGCCATGATCCGCTTCCCGACGGGTGAGCCGGGTTGATGCGCACGCGCCTGGTTCAGCGCGTACAGTCCCGTCGCGCCGAGTGCACCCGTCCCGATTATGCGGCATGAGAGGCAGTCGCCGGGTAGGCGCTGTGATGTGGCTTGGTGATCGGGAGGAAGGGGCGGTGGAGACGCACTAGACATGGACGTGGACATGGGAAAGGGAACTGTGTGGTGGTTTTGGTGGCTGTCTTGCCGCTATACGTACTGTAGCGTTTGTCATCGTTGATGGCATGATCTCACGCTTACATCAGTTTGAGCCTAAGCGCCTAAGCGCCCATTGGGCCTTCTCCCTGAGTCATCAGTGCACAATGAAACAGACAGGGAAAGTCGAACAAGGCAGCTGAGACCCTTGAAACGATTCGTTCGTTTCTGGATGTGGTGGGTGTCATATGATGCGAGTGCCACACAGTTTGACGCCGGCATCGCATCGATCACCAGAAAACGAATCCGTCCTCCGAAGGCGGCGATGTCGGCCGACGGACCGACGGAAGCAATGCTGATTATCCTTTTCTGCCTGTCCAACACACCACATGCCCTCTCGTCATCACAACTGCGATGGTTGGGAAGACCTCAAGTGGGTCAGCTTAATGATGATGATCGGGGATCGTGGGTCGAGTCACACTTCGCCCGCAAGAAGAACCCCCTCTGCGCGCGCAAAGAATACCTAACACCAATACAGCGTGGACTGATAGATTTGATGATTACAGAGCCGGCCAGAGATATCAAACATACAATAGGTCATGACCGATAGCCGAGACGAACGAGAAGCCATCTATTTGCATCCGGATCCGACAACTGCTTTTGCTTGGTCATGGACCACAAATGAATGAATGACCTCCAAGCGCGCGTATCCCGTCCAAAAACTCGGCTTGGTGGTGGCGCAAGAAACAGGGCAACGGTGGGCGGCGCGCGATTCGATCCCAACGACCCCAACAGTTCCCAACACAATCGAACGGCACGTGTGAACCATGTAAACGCGATGGTGGGCCAAGATCGCGTGTGCCCGGTGAGCGCGGTGGGCTGTGGCTTGCGGCCAGACGTCGCGTCTGCAGGCACAGCCTCCAGGTCACTTGATCCTCGTCAAGACCGGGCTAATCTCCTGGGCGCTAGTACGCCCCATGTGTCTGGTCTTGGTGGAGCGTGCACTGGCACAGCCTTGGTGCCAGCCAGGCTGACGAACACGAAAGAGGAAACGCCAAGAACGACACTTATCGATGGCACCGCGACAGTGGTAGGACACGCAGGTGCCGCAGGAACGCCCGAAAATGCAAGGACGGGTACCCCAACCGAATGATGGAGAGCTCGGAGCGTCGGTCGGGTTCGTGCTCGTTCGAACTTGAATCGTACGAGTCGTTTTGGACACCCTGGGTGTGTAAAACTGGGAACCCTTCCGAGCAATTCCAAAATTAAAGTGTGGTGTCCATCGTCCCACCTCTCCCACGATGTCTTTCAAGCAGCATGGTCGGCTCCAAGCAAATTTAGCGCTGGCTTGCAGTGGTTCCAATGCCTTCCATTGTGTAATGAAAACATAATAATCCCCTTGACTACGCACTCCTGAACAGGTGAACGGGCCGCGAATCATCCTACTTCCTGACTTACTGCACCCCGAAAAATTTCCGAAACGTTATGCGACACGCCCGCGGAAAACTAGCAGCGGACAGATAATGTCGTCCCCAAAGTCTTTCCGATTTCCCGTGCAATTTAACTCGTTTCGTACAAGTCCAGTTTCGACCTCAGCTACTACGAAAGCGATCAGACTCTCCCTCTCGCGGTGGTGAGAGGTCTGCGAAGGACCGACACGAGCTCTTCACAGCAGCGCGCGACAATATCGTCCATGCCCATCTGCAGGGGTTCAATGAGCACAAGGCCCGGAAGTAACGGTGAACCCCTTTCTACATCGCCATCCTTTGCACCTGTGAGCGCACATATCGGGAATTGCCGAGGTACTGGGAGTACATACAGTGAACATAGAGCGGTTGGCGTCGATGTATGCCGGGTAGACAAGCTGCTCAAAGTAGCCCGGCGGGTCCTTCCAGAACGCGCCCTCTGGATTCATTTGCTCTCGAGGGAAACCGCAGACGTACGGTGGTTGGATTGGGTTTGAATGAAAGAGAGCACGAAGGTCAGGGATTCGGAACAGGAGGACCATCGTACGACAACCTACCGGCAGTAACATATCCAGAACGCTCTCCCCTCCGCTGCTTGAGTACGTCGCGTGATACACGAAGGAATACCCTTGCATCAAGGGTATCAACAACCTCCTAAGAACCAAGCAAGGGAGAGTTCGTCGTCAGCCCAGCCCCGGATCGACCAGGATGCCGCGAGAAGATTGTGCATACCTGATCCCAATACAGCAAGAAGCCATCAACGAGTCCCCAAACGACGCGCGCGCCGGACGCAGCCTCGACCTCCTTCTGCGCCGCCGCGATTTCGGCCTTGCACCGCGCGGCCACCGAGTGATCGAGCGGAACGTGCACCTGGGGGTTCATATGGTCGTGCGAGGAGTGGTCATCCGGGATACGCGCGATGCTTTTGACGGTGCGCAGGAAGGCGCGCAGGCGCGGCCAGTCGATCGCCGTCGCCGCAGTGTCCCAGTCCTGTCCGAGCGTGGGATGGATTGGCAAGGTATCCTCGGGCTGCATCAATCAGCCATCGAACGAAAACGGGAGCAAGAGGCCGAATGGTTAGCAGGGTGTCATATGGCCAACACAGGGGCGCTGTGCGCGGGCGCGTACTGGAGAAAAGTCCTGCAAGTGCACGCACACAGGGGTCAGCTGGCTGGTTGGGAGGTTTGAGAAACGGGATCATCGGTCACGGTACATCTTGGTGGATGATGAAGCTCTCCGGGAGGATGTTGTGCAAGTGCTTCGCGAGGGTCGTCTTGCCCGAGCACGTTGCGCCGCTGCGATGAAAAGGAAAGGTTTGGTGTTAGATTAGATATACGAGAACGGGCGGGTATGTTGCGCGCGGCCGGTTGTGGGTATATGCGTGTGGGAAAACGCACCCAACGCCTACCAGAATAACGCGGGTCTGGGCCTCTGGGGGGACCCTTGGACCTGCTCATGCGCACCGCCCGTCGTTGCGTGAGAAGAGCCCAGCGGAGAGAGTTGGGATGTCATTTTGAGTTGATGGGTGATATGAAGAGAGTTCAAGAGACCCGCAGATGTGAATTCCACCCCACCCTTCACAGGGTTCACACCGAGATTGGCGCCCCGTCCTCCCGCCACTTGTCCAGTTGCAATTTTGCCGACACAGAGAATCGTCTTCGTCTTCTTCTCCATCGAGTGCGACATGTTTCACGGCCCATCTATGAAACCCCCCCAGACATGGATTTTTGTGGGTGTTACAGCAATGGGAGACGTTTCTTTTTCGTCGGCCATGCAGTCGTTGTTCAGGTTGACATCTCGTAAAATCACATGAACAACCCACCATAATCAATGGCCATGTTTGGAGTGGTACATGCATACATCTGCACCACCCTCTCGTCTTGTGTCTCGCTATGTTCAAATGCAGGGAGCTTCGCGCGAAGGGAATCAGTTCATTTGACTCGCTTTTTCCCACTCCTGCCGCCGGCGCCACTGGAGGGCGACTTCGATTTTTGGTACCTCGTATCCTTGCGAATACCGTATGATTCCTGTGTCACTTACCACATTATTACTGACCAAATTTGTTCATCCCCGCCACGCCTTTGCATATGGGCAATACGGTATGGGTTAATTTGTGCTCAAGCAACTCTCAAACCTCCGACGATGTGTGCATGTGGGTCTGAACTCTGTGACCGCTTTCATCGACGGAAAGGTACGCCATACAGTTTGTCGGAATTAAAACGGCACGGCTTGCCACGAGCTGTACAGTAGGGGTGCAGGACAGGCTAGTGCCACCTCACCTCCATCTCTTGCCGATTGCCCTTCGCCGCACTACTTACCTAGCGCCACTATATTGTGGGTCCATAAATGTATCAGATCGTCGCCTTCCTGCTCGAGCTTGAGGGGATTCCAAGAAGCGACGGACACTGAAATTACTGAAACCTTAAGCTTGCCCTGGAGGTTGTGGGTTCTTCTAGCGCCTCTTCGAGTTGTCTGTTTGGCAGCTTCGCGCTTGATCCGCCCGCACGACCTGATGGATGGTGGCCTCTTCGCGCTTCAACTTACTGCTCCATCGCGTCACAACACCTTTCCATCATCGCGCCGGTCCTTCTCTTCCTCTCTTCTGCGCTTCTCTCTCTTACCGTATGTGTGGCACCTTTTTTTTTCCCCCTTCGCGTCTCCGTCGCAACGTTCGTTGGTAGGGAAGGGGCAGGCACGACTGGATATGCAATTCGACAGACCAATGCCAGGTGATTTTCGCCTAACTTATTACAGTTCGTTCACACCATCTCTCTTTTGGTGACGGCAGACCTGGGAATTGCCAAGGGTTTTTTTACCCATTTCAGCGCGCGTCTGTAGTGGCCGCCGTCCGATAGGCTGCACACAGGGTGGTGATTGTGAAAAATGGGGCGCGACGGTCATGAACCCACAGGAACGAGACGGCCTCTCACAAATAACATAACACCACATCTGGGACGTAGCAGTTTCAATGATTCCTTTCTTTTGCACCTTTGCGTTTTTAGACGCGATGTTGCGTTGCTTTACCTGGCCTGCTCGAGAAGGGCATACGAGAATCATACTTTGGGACTGGCGCAAACTTTGTGGACTTCTCCCAACGCGCTAGTCGCACAGGGGGATTGCCTACCACGACCCTGACCGAGGCCAGCCGGCCGCGGACGCTTCTTGACTTCCCTCGTTCTGTCCCATTGGTGGTTCTACCTTTTAGGATTAGTTAACACCGCGCAGCTAACGTGCTAGAACGCCCCTCATCGGACTTTTGCGTGCGATTACCCCGGATGCAATTTTAGCCTCGTTCGTCAGTCGCAAATGGGGATAGGAAGTGTCAACCCCGCACATGATGTGACTGCTACAGTACAGTATCAAAGTTGCCGATGTAGGATTTCGCAGGCAAATGTGACATCGAAATCCTTTGACTGGCCATAGCTGACTCGCATTCTCAGTTGGTCACCCAACTAGAGGGCGTAACTAAACATACGATCATGCACTGTCAGACAAAGCTAGTACGCTTATTTTTCACGGCATTCCTCCCTTCCCCCTCAAATGATATCAATTTGGGACGGCGGCCAACGGCCAGGAAGGTGAAAAGAGAATGATTGTGTGCGCAGAAGAAGCTGCAGTCAGACGCCTGCAAATATGTGGATGACAGATGCGCGAAGGCGGCGTTCCTACGCGATAGGACCCAACATATTTGCCGCTGCCCAGGACGGAAAAGCCCGGAAAAGAGGGACGCGACCTTCCCATTACGGGACGCGGTGCACTACGGCGCGATTTCCGGAACCCTGGTCAGGGAGAGCGCCCATGAAACCGCTTGATGACCGCCAAATCCTCGCCTCTCCTGTACATAAAATGCCCACGAACCGTGGGGCGTCCCTCCTCCTGACGAGTTCCCGTCCACGGGTTTCGTTGCCCCACGCCATTCTGGGCCCCGACCCATCTGTTCACGATTCCGCTCCATGCTCAACCTAACTCGCCCCGCAGACAGCTTGTGGGATCCCCTGTCCCGGTGCTTGCGCCACCACCGCGTGAGACCCCACAACAGCGCACCGTGCGCGAAGCAAAGGAAGCCGAAGCACGGGAGGTTAGCGACCAGATAGATGAGCAGCTCAGGTTGGAAAAGCAAGCAAACTCGCGCAAAAAGGCTCCGGTGAAGGTGCTCATGTTAGGTCAGGCAGAGAGCGGTGCGTCACGTCACTCCTATCGTTTTACTGCGTGCCGATGCTATCGTACTCTATGCTTGTCTTCAGGGAAATCAACGACGGTAAAAGGTTTCCAGGCTCACCACCTCACCCCGTAAATGTGCTCAATCGACCTTCTCCACCCTAGTCTTCCAAATGTCGTACGCTCGCCAGGCCTGGGAGGCAGAACGCATGTCATGGCGTACGGTCATCCACCTGAACCTCGTCCGCTCCGTGAACAGGATCCTCGACGCGCTGGAGAACGCCCCAGAGATTGCCAGCCGAGTAAGTTTGCTCCGGATGCGCCTCAGCCCGCTCCGTCGCGTGCAATACGACCTCGAGAAGCACCTGGGCCTGGCAGAGGGTGAGGAGGTGCACACCGCTCCTGGCACCGGAGTCTTTCGCCGCCGCTCCGAGGTCTGCCTGCGCTCGCGGAGCGGGTGGGCCACTGCCCTCGGCCTCGCGAAGCAAAAGACTCGGAGCGCGGGTCGAAGGTCGCTCGCAGAGGAGGCGTTGGAGGTTATCCTCATGTCTCGGGACGACATCGCCGCGCTGTGGGGAGACGACGGCGTTCGCGCCGCTCTCGAAGTGCGTGACTTACGGCTCGAGGATCAGTCCGGATTGTGAGTATTTGTGTCGTTGCTTTCTCTCTCTGGAGGCCTTCCCCTTGTGCTTACTTTTTCATGCAGCTTCTTGGAAGACCTTTATCGCATTGCACATCGGGGTTACGAGCCAACGGACGAGGATGTAGTTCGCGCGCGGTTAAGGACGATGGGTGTACAAGAGTATCGTTTCTTTTTCGAGACAGGTGTGTTTCTTTCTCTCGGCGTGTTCGAGGCTACGTGCTTATTGACTTTGTACTCTTTGTACTACAGGGCACGAAGCAGGGCGTGAATGGATATTTTATGACGTCGGGTCACGAACACACGTGAGCGCAGTCACACATGTCCGTTGATCACGTTGTCTGATAAGATTGCCAGCGAGGTTCATGGCATCCATATTTCATGGATGTCAAAGCCATCATCTTCCTCGCACCTATATCAGTCTTCGACGAGAAACTCGATGGGACCACGGGTGTCAACCGATTGGAAGATAGTCTCAAGTTTTGGACCACCATTTGCAAATCAAAGCTCCTCACAAAGGTGACGTCGCACTACATTGGTTTTGCACTGTGTTCTGTGTACTGATGAGACTGACGTCCTGATGGCTTTTGTAGGTGCAATTGATCCTGTTCCTGAACAAGTGCGACATTCTCGAGCGGAAGCTCGCGCGCAATGTCTTGTTGAAGCAGTACATACCCACATACGGAGACCGTAAGAACGACATGCCAACTGCGTCCAAATGTGCGTCACTTTGTTTTTTTGTTTTTTGTTTGGCTGAACGCGGAACACTTTGGCACGGCACGCAGATCTCCGCAAGCAGTTTCTGAAAGTCGCTCGCAAACACTCGCCGGAGCCACGCCACGTTTACACCTTTCTGACCACCGCTATTGTGCGCATCATTTTCCTGTTCCCGTCCTTTTTTTTTTTTGGTTTTCTTTTCACGCTTCGCGCGCCTAAACTGACAACATTCTTCCCTTCTGGTGCGCATCATTGTTTCAGGACACGCGAGCCATGGCCTCAACTTTTGGGGCGATCCGTGTCAGCATCCTCAACGACAACTTACAAAGCGCAGAACTTGTTGCCTGATACCGAGCTCAGAACCCCCCGACCGTGAGACGCCGTGAGAAACAGGCTTTTCGCTCCTTCGCCAAACCACATCCGGATTCTACCTGCCTGCTGCCAGGCTTCTCCTTTCGCCATACCCCCCACAATACCCAAAGAGGGCCACGTAACACATCGCAACAGATCAGATGGATGATGAATAGATAGCTGGATAGACATTCTTTACTACCTCCCGTGACAATCATGTCCCCCCATTCGTTCAAAATAACCTGTAGTTTAAGTTGAGGGACACTAATATAGTGACAGCACGTGTTGTACCTTGAGGACGATGTAGAAGGGCGCTTTAGCGTAGGTTGTGCAATATGTGGGATCCGCCGCCACGAATTCATTAGAGACGCCGCATCCGAACTATCAGCGCGTCGTCGACCGCGGATCAGGGGATGCCCACCATCACGCGCTGGGCGCCTGTATATTCATGCATCCCGGAGCATCAGCCGTATCTGCACTGCACATACTCTCGCACGAGATCGTGGTCCAGCGCAGTCACGTCAGCCAATTGGACCGATAGACAAGGCTGTTCTTTGAGAGGGGGTGGCTCGCCGCCTCGCGAATCAAGCCGACGGCAATCATGATGGATCATCACTATGGACCACTGGTGCCCCCTCGCCACACTACGTTACATTCCATGTCAGGCCTTCCAGGCTAGGGGCTGCGTACGGCGTACGGCGACCCGACACCGTGGTGCTCGAATGCGATCAATGGATGGCATGTTTACCCCGGGCGCGCCATCCACGGCGCTTGCAGGCAGTCCTCTCGGTCGAGCACTCACTCGGCCAGCGGCGTCGTTCCCTTCGTTCTGTTCTTGCTAAGTATAGCACTCATGACCACCATTCTTGATCAAAGAACTTTCTTTGTTCCTTCCGCTTTGTGATCTGATGGGGGAACAACACCGCCCGCCCAGCCGGTTGAACGTTCAACGTTCAACACCCGATGAGCGGTCCCGCGCTGATTGGAAGTCGGAATCAGGGAAGTGTGTGTGTGTATATCATGAGTACCCCCCAAAAAATAGCGCACATTGCACATTGCAGTTGGACAAAAATCAAAGATATCGGAGGGGGGAGCCGAGCTGGTCTCTGAATTTCTGAGCTGAGCTCAAGCCGGCGATCATGGGCGCATTCATTATTGTAGTTCGTGCCAGTGGGATACTAGTAACTTGATGACCATTGGGCCGATACACTGCAGGCGGTGCTGCAGCGCGGGCCTGGCCCTCACGAGAGTGGACCACCTTGACCACGCGGCGCAGAGGTAGAAGGAGCGGTACTAGTCAAGGTATTGGATATACGAAACTTCCCCGGGAAGCCAGGAAGAAGGGGATCCACTTCTTGGGAGGCCTTTGCCGATTCACACGGGATGCATCACATGACCACCGTACGCTGGTAACATGACCGCGTTTCAGTACGTTCAGCCTTTGTCTTTGATGGGCACGGCCACCGAAGGCGATGTGAGCAAGGCAGTGAGCAGATGACGACGACGGCGCCGCACATCCGTTCCCGTTCCGTTTCGTTATCAATCCAAAAAAAAAATCAAATCCAATGGCAGCATTGCATGCGGCGGTCTTGGCCAAAATCATGCCCCCAAAAACCCTTGCAAAGTTGCACTATTTATATACTTTCTGAGGCAGTTGTCGTCGTCGTCGTCGTCGTCGCCCAATTCGGCGATGCCGATCTCCTTTACCTTGGATCCGCCTCTTTTCCGCTTTTGCTTTCCCCCAATTGCTCACGTTGCCCGCGCGCGCGCGTACGCACGCACACACGTCTCTCTTCGGTTTTGAATTTCCATTTTTTTTCTCTCTCTCATCATACGCATGAGCCTTCCCCTGGCAATGCAGAGCTCGTTGCCATAGTACGGGGGAAGCTTACTTGCTTACTTGAAACCCCCGAAAACGAAAAACTCGCGTGTTCGCTCTTCCGTGATACGTTCTCGGCTCGCTCTTGGCTGACCTCGGCGTCGGCGGGTGCACAATGCGGTTCTGTCTCTCCCCGTAGTCATGTGGGTGTGGGGATAACAACAATAATAGGGTACCAAAAAAGTGATGTGATGGCCCCTATCTGCTTCCTGTTACCTGCGACAATCACGTGCAATCGTCCCGGAGCGGAGTGCGGGCTAGCCCAAATGCAACTTCAAATGCAACTTCACAAGATCCGAGGGCTATCACCTGAAGTTTGAAGCTTGAAGTATTCGAAGTGGGTAGGCGGATAGCAGTACGTCTAGATTGCAGTCAATCATAAAAAATAACCTGCCCAGTTGTGTCTACGTACGCAGTCCATAAAAATTAATGGTCTGGGGACAAAATGCGACGCAGGCTCAGTTAATCTCGATTTATTCAGATCACCGTGCAGATGTTGAGAAGATAGATAGATACAGAATCGATAAAAAACAGGTTTGCGTCGACCACTGACCGATAAAGATAAACTTTAGTCTCGGAGGAAGACAATTAGGGCTTTTTTCAAGTGGTCACGATAACGCTGCGAGCTGATGTACGGACACTAAAGATTCGACTAGGTCACTAGACCAGGGGTTTCAAGCTGAGTTCAGGACAACATCATGACACCACGATCTTGATCTGTGGTTAGTAGCGCCCGTGTCTGTAGTGAGTTTGTTCGATCCTGACATGGGACGTAGGGCGTAAACATAGCTCTGAGAAGGATGAGAGAGTCCGAAAGTGCGGCAGAATGAATGGGTGACACAGGAATTGCTCACGCATTCGAGGAGTCCATAGAGTAAAGGAAGGCTGTCAGGAAAGCAGTCCAGCCGTGTGAGTGGAGTGGTATCGATTAGACGAGAAGAAAGAGGGAGGGCCGACGACGCTGCACAGGGTGCCCTTCAAGTTGAGAAAATAGTGCACAGGGACAAGGCAAGGAAGAAACAAATTACGTCTGACAGTGCACGAGACATTGTCGCGAAAAAATAGCGAAAAGTTATTCACCCCGTGTCAATCAAAGAAAAAAAAAGGTGTGAGAGATACGTACATGCAGGATGCGAAATTCGAATTGGCTACCGGGCATGGCGTTTGTCGATCATCAGCTGCACGGAACAACACTTTCTCCGCAAAACCTTTTGATGGTTAGACTGCGTAAACGAAAGTCGGCGCGCGCCTAACAGCGGGCCTGGGGCCCTGGGGGAAAAAAAACTTTGGGCGTTCGAGGAGTACAGCTGCCCGGATGTCGGATGTCTCCAGCTAGGTATAGGATCCCCAATGGTGACTGTGAAGACGGACATGTACGGAAAGGTGAGAATGCAGAAAAGTACTACGCACGGGCGGTTTAGGCACATTTGTTTAGAGAACTGGAAAGTTGCGAGGGCATCCGGGGAGTAGATACTGTGGAGGTCAGAAGGAGCAGAGATTGCTGCTGACGTCATCAGGTTGTCATGGAAGAGAGAAAGAGGAGATTGCCCTATGTGGACGGTCAGCGCGGAAGGAGGACAGATGGGTCATCCGGTCATGGATCATGTAGCGTACATACATGAGATGGGCTGGGCACACCTCTGGTCCCTGAGCCAAGCCGTTGGCAATGACACGCCGCGCCAGGACAGATGGTTCTGATGGTGGTGGGCCGGTCGGGGGGGACAAAAAAAGTGCCATCACACTGGAGTTTTGGGAACAAGGCCAGGCGTGATTTGGAAAGCCATGAGAGGAAACGAAGAGTGACGGTGATGGTACAGTAGGTGTGAAGCATGGGCCGACACAGCCCCAGGGAAATAGAAAAAGGAAAGGAAAAGGAATATTACGAAAGGGGGCAGTGCCGGAATGGCCGGGCTGGAGTATTGCCGGACCGATAGGGTTCGGTGTGGGTTGCAGATGTAGAGTAGTAGCCAGTTTGGTGGGGTTATGTGGGGTCATGTAGGGATGGATACAGGTGTGGAGCACTGAGAAAATGATGGAGAGGGAGATAGAGCGCCATTGGAATCTGATGAAGCAAAAGGGAAGGAATGGATGGATTGGCTGTGGCCGTCTCGTCTACGGTCGGTGGGCGGTGTTGATCGAGGGAAGATTCTATTGCAGAGGCCGATATGTGCAGGGAATGACCGGATGCGGTCGTTAATTATTCTAAGCAAAATGGAAGCAAAGAAAGATTAAACCGAAAAAGGAACCGGTGCGGAGGCAATAACGTGATGATCCTATGGGGGATCGGGCGGGCGGAATAAGCCGGCTGAAATCCGTTAGAAGAGAGTGTCTCTCAATCTCTCCCAACGAACGCCTGCCTTGTCCTCTCTTCTCTCTTCTCTCCCTCTCCCTCTCCCCCCCCTCCTCCTCCTCGCCCCACCCGCCCTCATGCCTCCCTCTTCCAGGGCACACAAGGCAGAGGCAAAGTTCAATGTCACGACTGAATGTGTGTATCCGCTATCTCCCATCCTGTCCCGCCCTTTGATCCACCTCCTCTCAAAAGTCCCACATCTCGGTCTTCATGCCGCTGCCGCTTCCGGAAACATTGGCCTCGCGAAATACGCCCTCTCTCATGGTCAACCTATCAATTCGGTCATCGACGGCGTACTCCCTCTCCATGCTGCGTGTTCCGGGGGAAACGACATGGTGGTCCGGTTGCTTATAGAGAATGGTGCAGACGTAAACGCTCCAAGGTGAGCTCTCCCTACTTTCGGACTTTGTCGTTCTCTCCTTCCCCCGCACTTGACTGGCTGTGCTTTGGTAGCCCGGCGGATCCTGCCTGCACCACAGCTAGTCCGTTTCTTTGGTCCTCTATCTGTCACGCCACCGTTTTTACTTCCCCTTGATAAAAATTAAAGGAGCTTTAGCGCTGATCCACATATACCCTCTCCAGACTATCTCGTCGTTTCTCCGACAAAACGCGCTCCCCCTCGGCTCCCATAATCGGTACAACAGGTTCAACACCTCTTCACTTTGCCGCTGCCAACGGTCACACTCAAGTCGTTCTCACCCTTCTTCGTCACGGTGCACGCCCAGACCGCGCAGACAAGCGTGGAATTACTCCAGAAGCCCTTGCCCGACAGAATGGTTGGCTCGCATGTGGCAACACCATTCGTGAATGGATTGCTAATAAGGACCGTGATCTTGTCGAGCGCGAGACGCTTCACAATGGCATCCCTCCGGATGAGCCCGAGCCCATCTCCCAGTCTCATGAGCGTCACAGCTCCTTGTGTACATGCGAGGGGCCCGAGTGCACGACCACCCACCTTATGGATCGCCTTTGCGTCAAGCGCTCGATCGAAAATGCCATACTCCTTTTCCGACCAGGAACCTCACCTCAAGATGGTGCCATGTCAGATGATACTTGGCCACCCCCTGAATCACTCGACAACTCCCCTCCTGCCTCTTCCCGTCGCCCTTCCCTACCGCAGACTGATGACCCTCTTTCCATCCGTCGGCCGCATGGACGTCCACGTCGTCCGAGTTCTGCAGGGAACGGCGCGGAGCGACCCCATCATCCTCATTCGCGACGCCTTGGCTCTAAATACTCCCTTTTGAATCTTTTCAGAAAGCCAAGCACAGAGATGCTCTCGACGCACAGCACACCTGGTGGCGCGACACCTGACGTTGGTGTGGGCGCAGGCGCCAGTAACACCGCTTCTTCACCTACCTCACCCCTCTCTTCCTCCCCTTCGACACTTGCCTTGGAACTTAACGGATCGGGGCAGGATGGCAACTCTCCCGCACGCCCGAATGTGCTCCGTTCCAGTGGAGTATCATCCGGATCGAGCACAGGCGTCCCCTCGGTCTCAATTTCTACTTCTCAACACCGACAATCCTCCCGTTCCCTCCGCTTTAATTCCTCCGAACCAAACATCTCTTCCGGTGGCAAGAGCCCCCGTCGCGCGGCGTTGGGCTCGAGTCCAGGTCCTGATGGGCGTCTCAGTGAGGAGAGCGAGGACGAGGACGAGGATGAAGAATACGGTGTTGATGCCGTGCGCAGTCACATGATGACTGTTGACGTGTCGACGCAAGACATGGACTTTCCCTTCAGCATAGATGTACCTGCCGAGGACGAGTCGCCTGGGTTGAGTGATGCGCGTGGCCGCGGAGACTCACTGAGTACCAACCTATCCGCGACAACCGCGTCGACCTCAAGCCTCCGTACGCCCTCTGCATTGCCCATCATTCTCCCCTCCACCAGTGAAGACACGAAAATTCATAGCCATGCTCATCGGCCACCTCCGCTTACAGGTCTGAGCACGTCCAACGTGAACGTGTCAACTCATGCTCAAGCCGAGGCTCTCGTCGCACACGCACGGGGTCAAGTCCTCACTGCTCGGGAGGGTGATGACATCCCTCTCAGTGCTCGACTCGCTGCTCTTGGTGAGAGTTTACGACTTGAGCGCAAATTCAAAGAAGCCAAGGAAAGCGCAACCCCGGGAGTGCTCATCGAGCGCCGGGCCAGCGAAGGCACCGCCCTTGACTCGGCCGATGCCGAGCCGTGGGAACAACATTGGGTGGGCGTGAAGATGCGCAGTGCTAGTGCCAGTGCTGGCGCGGGTGCGACATTCGATAAATCATCACCGCAACGGCCTATGTCTGGGTTGGGTTCGGCAGGGGTAGACAAATTTGTCGGCCTGGAACATAGGGTCGGACCTTCCTGGAGAGGACGCCCACGCCGGCCGAATACCAGTGACAGTGTGTTGCCTAATGATGATTGTAAGTCGCCTGTTGTCTCAGTACTGGTATTGTGTGCTCATGCAGATCACAGGCTTCCTTGTTCCCCATCCCGACCCCGATATGCATGTCGTTCATTACCGTTCGCGTTCCGCCGCGCCGGCGCGGCCGGAGGGTGACGGAACTCGCACATCTCATGAAGCGCGTGTGCGCACTCCTGCACATTCCCCTCGACTCGCGCGTGCGCCTTCCTTAGGCCAGTCTTCTTCCGCCGAGGCCACCGCTCCTTCTCCCGGCATTAAGTCCGCACCTTTGGAGACTACATCACCACTTCCTCTTTCCCGCTCGCGCACACCTGATCCCGATCCGGCGCGCGGTGCACCGCTTAGCCGTATAGTCACCGCGCCACCAGAGGACCCGTCGCTACCACTTTTCAACTACATTGCACCATCACCAGTAGTGGATGTCGTGGCGCGGCGTGGTAACGAACGTGCACAAGCGGTTTCACGGCGAACAAGCTTGCCAAAATGGGCTTTGCACCAGAAGTGAAGGTGCTCTCGACAGGTACAGCTACACCCCCTGGTCATGGGCACGGACACGGACATAGATTCGGGATTCGATCCTGGTGCAGTCGCTCAAGGGCAAGTCATAACCGCCGACAGTACTTCGCTTTGCTTTCCTCGGTTTCTTCGCTTATGCATCTAACCAATTGTTTGTAAACCTCCTCCCTGTACGGCGATTCTTCCCCGTGCATCAATCACTCGTTGCCATGTTACACCATCGCATTTTGTTTTCCTTTCTGTAACTGCCGTCACATATCTGTGCCCTCTGTTTATTTTATTCAAGTGTATGGTTCTTCACCTATCCTGTCTGTCACCACAATTTCCTCTGTGTCATCACAATCAGTCACCTGCTGCTCACCTACCCAAAACACGCCGACTGTTGTATTTACCCAGCCTTGTCTGTTCACTTGCGTGCCCCTCTTCAATTTCCCCGTCCCAACTCCCGTGCATCTCTTTAGCTTTCATTATTACTCTTGTTCTGCTGTGCACAAAATGGTGTATGTACGATGTATGCTGACAACCGGAAACCTACGTCTCACTTGGAAGAGTTCTTGTGCCGTCATTCGAAGTTGAGATCCCTTCTGCGTTGCGTCATACCGAATCAAAATGGAAAAGTCAATGAAGAACACGACATTCGAGAGCCCGAGAGTTCACGATTGAAACATTTAATTCCTGGATTTCGAAGTCCATAGCTTGCATCGAGGACCCAAATGCTGGTGTCAAACCATCCGCCTGGCCCTTTTTTTCCCTGCGGCTTGACCGAATTTTTGTATTGTCGTACAGCGATTGACGGGTATTGACGCGTTGACGGACCACCATACATTCCGAATTTTTGGGTTCGCTCGGGCTAGGATGACCGGCATCACTGGGGCGAGAAGCAAATTGAGAAGGCAGCTTGTTGCCGTTGTGTCTCACCCACCTGAATGGCTGAACAATATAGTACGCCGATACAGCTTACTTTTAATCGCAATTGTTATATCCATAGAAGAAGACCCGACCGCGAAAAAAATATATTGGGCCATCAACTGAAACAATTCAAGCTATTTTCATTTATCGTCTGACTGTCGTCTTCCCCGCTGAGCTGCGATGGCCCATCAGCGTCCGACGATCACTCATTGCAACCCATTCAAAATCCTCTGTTGGTTGGCTCTACGTAGCGCGATGAAAATGAAATAAAATTGAATGGGCGACGGCGCGGGCGCGTGGGGGTGGTAAGAGGGCTTTGAATTGGTGCGAATGTTGGCAGTCGACCTCGTGGCATGCACATATTTAATTTGATTTATTTAATTTAATTTAATTTTTGATTATGCTCGTTCGGTCGGAAGTTCGGGGGGCGGGCGGGGAGAAGGGGCCTTCTCCGGGCGGGTGGAGGAGACGTCGGGCTGTGGGAAAGTCCGATCGCGCGCTGCGGCGTGCATGTGGAGTGCGGACCGTGGCGCTAGAGTGAGGCTGGGCGCGGCGCGCAGGGGGGGGGAGGGCATGTGTACGGTGGTTGGCTGCCGTGCGCGGCGGCTTTGCGCCGATTTCGCTTGATGGCGTGGCGTGGCGTGGGCGCCTACGGCACGGTATCGGTTATCTCGAAAGGAAAGGAAGGAAAAGAAGCCCTGAGTCCGAGTGAAGGGTCGTGGGCTCCGCCCGTGGTCTTTTTGTTGCAAAAAGGAAAAGGAAATCCGAGGATCCCTCGTTTGTAAAAGTGTAAAGATCGCACCCGGGTTGGGGCCGCTGCAGGGCCCCCACCATCGCCGCGGAAATTCATCCTCGCTTGTCATATAATTCGGGCCCCGAACGCATGGACGTATGGTGTTAGTTCCATGGTCCGTCGGAAGGTGAGAAGGATGTCACTTAGTTGGGGGTTACTAACTTAATTCGCCAGTTGAGGATTGGGTGCGCATGGGGTGCAGTTTATTGAGACGTGATAGGTTGCATAAAGTAAGCCTACTGTAAGAGTGGGCGGAAAACTGAAGAGAGATGGGTTCCAGAAGCAACGCCGTGGTAATGAGCGGCAATGGCAACGCTGGATACCGGGGCATAGATTTAATATCCACACGGAGGCATGACTGGAGAATCCGAATATGTCGCAGGGTGGGATCGAGACTTGCGTCAGAACAATAGGACACCCGTTGACAGGAAATGAGGAGCATGCCGTTTTCGAGAAGGCGCCAAGGACCAATGTCAGTGGACACGTTAAAATGCCGCATGTCAGTAGGGTGACAGTTTTTAGCAATTTGAAGGAAAGTACTGTATAGCTTTCAACGGAAGAAGTAAGGGGAGCGCAAGGCGGTAAGAACGTCGCCTGTCGGATCTCAGCGTTGGAAACAGCCTACTGTAGTGGTCTCTGGGGATCTCGGGCGCGATTCATCATACCGAACCATGGTTGCACAGTGGTTCGGCCGTGATTATCGGGTAGCAATAGGTCCTTTGACGGCCATCAATACGGTGTTCAAGTCTGCACCGCGCATTCAGAAGGTCCGATGGATGCCTATGATACAGTAAGTCACACTTGCCGCGCCTTTGTTGAGTTCGGAGAACCAAAACGCCGAACCCTCCTACCTTTGACGTGATCTCCCTTCAAAGGGACACCATCATAGAATGTCCCTGATTATTGCCACTGCCCCGAGACCGCGCATCACGTCCCTTCTCTTTGGATGGTATTACAAGATCTTTCTTGCGCGCCATTGGATCCGGAACCAATCGCAGAGCTGATGGGCCAGTCTCGGTGCCTAACGGTATATTATCTATAATGCGGAATTAAAACCGTCCGCAACCGTTATGATGACGTCGAAGCATCGGGTATCCGACCAATTACCTCGATCCTTCTGCTGGGCCCTTTCCTTCCAGATTAACGATAGGGCGTCCACAGTGAACTCTGCGAAGGGGACTAGAGCGCCGGGATTCTCATCAGGCCGGGCTTTTCTATGTTTTTAGTCCTTGCGGAGATTCCCCGCATAGCCACGCTGTAGCGTCTCTCGAGGGGCCGGAGAACATGAGGCAGCCCAAGCCAAAAGAGGACTATCCTGTGCAGGCGTGACCAGATCAGAAACAGTATCATCGAAAGTTGTCCCTAAAATGGGCATTTCATCCTCAAGAAGGCCCTGTGCGGTCATGACCTACTCGTACCTGGCGGTAACTCGCAAGCGAGGGCATCCGGAGGGTGCATGTTCCTTCTACGGATGTACGTTCCTTAAACGAGCGTATCGCGGCACTCTTGGACCACTTACCACACACCGCGGAGTCTCTGTCTACTACAACTGATCCCCAGTATTCCTTGTAGTTGCCGCTCGTTTAGCTATGAGACCAGGGTCAGGACCGGTGAGTAGGTCGATGCGGATGACGGGGACATATTTATCCCATGTTCGGCTTTGAATGGACCTCCTCCCTCTACCCTTCGGCATGAACATACCACGATCGACACGCTCCCGCAGAAACTGTGGACCTCGGCCGGCGTCCTATGGAAATGAATCGTGAGCGGCCGCCCATCGCCCAAGGTGACTGTTCACGAGACTAGCTGAAAAGCTATTCGCTGGCTCGGACCAAGAGCATTGACAAATACAAGTGTCGTTTCGATTCTATGCGCACTTGAGGAATAGCCAAACACTTTGGCGACCGAAAGCACTTACTGCCCTTGTTGTGCGGCAAAATCTGTGTGCCATAGTCACCCTCAGCAACGCTTTGATGTCAATAGCGTTGAAAGCTGAGTAGAAACTAGATTTATCAGTGCTGTCGCGCGAATACCACGCATTGAACGAGTCATACTGACCATACTGTCTCATACGTTCGGTGCTATGTGGTTCATCGATATCCGCCCTTTCAAAAGCGAGGTAGCTTAGCCAGTCAACTGGTTAGTATGAAGTCCTAGTAGTTTGATCGGGAGGTGAATATCACGGGGTCATGGCTTGAGGGATACTAGGAAACGTCAGGTGTTGCTATCCTCTCGCTTTTCCCTGCTTAGACTCATCACCGATACGGTTGTCCTCGATGGGATGATGCAGGGTAAGCGCACCTAGGAGGCAGCATATCGCCATGGTCGCACGGAAGTTGTGGATCCCACCCGCGGGAACGGGACTGATGCACATTGGCAGAGTGTCGGCGGCTCACGCGATCTCAGGCTCGAATGTGGCAGGACCCAAAGCAGTACCCGATCCAAGTTTATCATCAAAGAGCTGAGAAAAATATCCTCGGGAGTGATCTGCGGACACCGCAGCTACAAACCCATCAGGGGTCCATCACTCGTTCCACTGGGACGAAGTGTCCAGCAGGAGTTCAAGGCTAGACAGGGACAGCTGCTCTGGGTCTAAGAAATGAGGGTAACGAGTTACGGCGCACCATAGCAGCAGCGTGAAGACACAGGAGAAGTCTACAGCGCAGAGAAGGACCAGCCAAAAAAACTGCGCAGGGTTATCCCGTAGAGCTGAGACGACTCGACGAAAGGTACAGGATATTTTTCCCGCCCAGGAAAACTGTGTCTTCGAGCTTCCGTGTACTCGTGTACTCATGGAGCGGCCTTCGATGACCACTGGGGATTACGAGCACCACGACTTGTCTAGGAAAAACCAGCAGTTACGGGAGTGACCCAACACAATTCTGGACAAAGTTGAAGCCGACGAGACCTAAAGGGAGCGCAAGGAGTAGAAGTAAAGAGGGCTTGGAACGTGGCTCGAAGACGAAACAAAAAAGATATCAGTTTCCCCTTGGGGCAGTCGTGAAGAGAATACAGGCAAGGTATTAGTGCCGATATGACCCTTCGTCCATTGCTGCTGTCGTTTTCTCTTCCCGTTCCCGATTCTGTACTGGACCCCGAAGTCTGGAACTGTGGCGCCCCTTTCCCACTGGCATTTTCACTTTTCCTGCCCTGTTCCTCGGCGGCTGTTTCGCCCTCTCTGAGTACAGACACGACGGATTTGGCGATCCGAGTCGCTATGAACATAGTCTCGCTTACGCACCGTGTTCCAATATTAGTCTCAATATCAAGTAGCGTAGCGAGAACCTCGGGCATTGCGGAACTATCTTCTGGGGATTGGGACCGAAGTCGGTGTTCCGTCCGAACTAAAGGACTCGGAGGCAAAAGCGAGACGAATGGGTTTAGATGCAGAGCCAACCGATGTATTGATTGGATAGAAAAGCACGTTGAAAGTCGCCTCGCCTCGGCATGCTACCCCTTGTCATGTCCTGTACGAGACGAAGAGAAGAGGAATAGCGGTCATGAGCAAGCGTGCGTGTCGTGATGTTTGGTTACATTGCACCCGCACACATCTACCACAAAGCCCACCTAGATCAACTTGTCGTCTTGCAGCTGACTACCCTGTCGCAAGAACTCTCCGCAAGTTCATTTGAAGGAGTGGTCCGAAGATTTAGGCGGCAGGAGATGGAATACGCCCGTGCGCGATCGACCAGAGCAGCGTAGCGACTTGGAGCTTTGTCGAAGGTCCGTTCTTTTGCTTGGTCCACCCCCACCATGTACGTTTATAGGAGAGCCTTCTTGTTGGACGGGCTCCTGATTAACGACTAGGATTAATGATCATCAAGGGGTGGTTTGAATCGTGCTTTTTGATCGACATACAACCTGGGCACTTGTTGACTTTCTTTGCGCCTCCCACCAGTTCCGCCGTCATATTTGAACGCTGGCTGCACCCCTGCACGTACCATTGATCTGACCTAGATAGCCTGAAATCTTGAATGCGCGCTTTCTCCCACCTTGGCGTGCGTGTCAATCGTCATCGCCACGCTGAGCCGAACCAACGAGGCGATCAACTCGGAAACCCCTGAGGCGTTCAGAGTACACTTATTCTTCTCTTCGCCTCAGCCGCGCTCCAGCACAGTCTTTCCAAAAGAACGCCCCCCATCAATGGCACGGTACCAACCATCAGTGCATCATCAGTCCGCACCCGTCACGCCTGGTACCACATTACCTTGGCATGCCTAGTTTCGATCATGCGCGCGCGTTTTCGTACCATTTAGGACTTATCACATTTTCAACTACGGTGCATCTTCGCCGCTCAGCAGTGTTGTTGAGTCCTGTGGCATCGAGCCCACATCAGTGGTTTCGCGTGGGAATGACCGGCAAAGATGAGCTCCCGCTGAGCTGCACTTGGGTGAGGTATACAGCCACAACAACATATCTCCAACCTCGGGGATGACAGTGCGCCCGTGTGCTGCGTGAGAGACGCATGGGCATGAACCCCATTGCGCTCTTCGCCACCCTGCCCGTGCCGTCCGATGACACATACACCATCACACTAATGCACATCCACGCCCCGCGCGCACGGCATGGCGATGGTGTTGGATTATCACCGCAGACCCGGCCCTCTCCGTGGCTGAGTGATCTGGGAAGCTTTGTTTTTTCAAACAGGAAGAGAGCGTCCAGGCGCACCTTGAACGACGCGTTCGCCTCGATGTGGTCCGACCACACCGGCACGGCCTGGAAGGCGCTGCGAACGGCGTTCGCGGACACTGCGCGTTATCCCAGATGTTTCTCAACGGATTCAATGGGACAAGTTCGGAGAATTGCCACCCAACGAAAAGCAAACTCCAATAGACCCATCCGAGAAACACCCCCTCGCGCCAATCAGGCGCTCAGTAGCGAACCCATCTCAGTCAACATAACGAAACACAGCGAGCCCACCTGTCGACATTCTACCCACGTGCCCTTACGGTAGAGGCGACATTCAACACCAGGGTTTCTGGCGCGGTCTTACTGCACTCGTCGTTTGCCCCAGTGGCCGTTGGGAGATCAGCCTTGTGGCTGCTGCAGACAGGACCTTTTACTATAAAGTGCCAAAACACCACAATCGTAGATACCACATCATGTAAAGAGTCACAAAGTTCTACCTGGGGTTCTGCACCCCGAGACACACATAAATGGATTCGATAGAAAAAGACCCTCCTGCCCAAACACGTTT